>JASVEL010005342.1:0-30693 GCA_032618575.1 Nicotiana noctiflora
CCCTAAAAATGAGCTTCTGCGTAGTATAGATAACCCCCAATCATCGGGCGGTTATTATGGAACAACTTTGGATTTAAACTTATCACCGCCCGCTTTCCATAACTCACAAGACGACTGGTAAATTTTATTTATTATTTGTGATAATTAAGTATATATTTATTAAATTGATTTAATAGTAACACTCGCATATTTAATAGGGGGTACCGGCCAGATATGAATTTAACAAGTGGCCCATCCGGTGGTCATGTCCAGCTTGGAATTTATCACATTATGACTTGTAAGTTAAGTGATTTATGTGAATTAGGAAAATCATATATAAAACATGGGATTTCATCACATTTCTTTTGATTGTCCAGTGAAGATGAGCAAGTTGAACTCACACAATTGCCCGAAAATGATGTATTACATTGGGACCTGGCAGATGCACAAAGTGATGAAGAGAACAGTGACTACGACAATAATGCGGATGAATCCGGTGATGAGACACTATTTGATTGTGAGGATGGTGATGCTGAGGATGATGAGGAAGAACCTGGTTTGAACAGAGACCCCCCAAGTCAAAAAGTGTATGAGTCTGAAGTGCCGTTTAATTCAAGAGAGATTCCTTACATTGACAATTTACCAACCATGCCGGATGTGGAAGCTCTCACACGGGATTTTGATGAAATCCGGATAGCAATGTGGGATGAATCTAGACCAACAGTGCTTGCAAAGGGGATGCTTTTTCCTGATAAAGTGCGCCTAACCAAGGCTTGTAAAATGCACAACGTAAAAGACTGTCATGAGATGCAGGTAGCGGAGTCAAGTCCAACGGTATACAAGGTTATTTGTCGCAGGTGGTTTTGGCCATGTAATTGGATGCTGCGTGCGACAAAGAAGAAGACAGGTATGTGGAAAGTGGGTAAATACATTCCCACCCACACATGCGAAATGGACACATTCAACGAGAATCACTTTAATTTAGATATTGACTTGATTTCTCTTGTTCTTATTCCACACGTTGAACAGTCCATAAGGTATAAAATCAAAGACTGTATTACATCTGTCCAGCAGGAATATGGCCATACCATAACTAAAAGAAAGGCATTTCTCGGACGCAAATGAGCGTTTGAAATAGTGTATGGTAATTGGGATAAGGCATTTGCAGATCTGCCTAGATACATGGCTGCATTGCAGCATTTCAACCCCGGCACGGTTATTGAGTGGAAGCTTGAGCGAACTGTAGGTATGTCTGAATATATATTCAATTATGTGTTTTGGGCATTTAAGCCAGCAATTGATGGTTTTTTGCATTGTCGTCCTATAATATCCATAGACGACACTCATGTCTATGGAAAGTACGATATCCAACTATTAATAGCTGTGGCAGTAGATGCTAATGGACAGATATTTCCTCTGGCGTTTGCTATTTGTGCTAATGAAAGCCAAGAGACGTGGACGCTCTTTTTGAACCATTTGAAAGAGCACGTTGTGAAACAACGTTCTGGTATATGTCTAATCTCTGATCGGCATGGTGGCATCTTAAGTTCTATTGAGAACTTGCCTGCATGGCAAGAACCGAATGCCTATCATCGTTATTGTGTTAGGCATTTGAAAGCCAATTTCCAGAAGGTATTTCCCAGTAAAGCTTTGCATGATTTGATGTGGATGGCAGCAACAGATCATCCAACAACATAAATTCCGGAGGCACATGGAATATATCGGGCAACAAGACGAGGAAGCCTATCGTTGGTTAATGCGACATGACCCTGAAAAATGGACTTTGCATGCAGATGGTGGTAAACGTTGGGGAACTCTGACTACAAATGTGTCAGAGTCTTTCAACGGGTTATTGAAGTCGGCTAGAGGATTGCCTGTTACAGCCATGGTGCAGATGTCATTCAAGCAGATGGCAGAGAGGTTTGTTCAGAGATCTGCGGCTGCAACGTCTTTGATGGAACGTGGTGTTGAATTTATGCCTGTGCTAATGGCGAGATTTGAGAAATACAGACGACGAGCACAATGGCATTCATATTTGCAGTATGATAATGACAGGAATGTGTTTGAAGTTCGCACTCCTATCCATCAAAATCGGGGTAATAATGTGCATACTGTGAATGAAGCTGCAAGGTTATGCTCTTGTGGAAAATGGTCCATCTACCACATGCCTTGCTCACATGCAATCAAGTGCCTTCAACATGTTAGTTTAGGTGCAAGAAACTATGTTGATCAACAATATAGCGTTTCTAAGTACGTAAACACATATAGTAGTCAGTTGCAACCACTGGGCGCTGAGCATTATTGGCCTCCTACACCATTTAAAATGGTGTGTAACAAGTCGTTTTTGCGTAAGGTTCAGGTGAAGAAGAGATCGTGTATACGAAACCAAATAGATGTTAGTGATACAGTTTATACGCGAAAATGTGGTATATGTTCGCAACCTAGACACGACCGTAGAAAATGTCCTTTGTATGGCAACAGTAATCAAGCTCGGCCGGGGTGGGTGTTCTTCTAGTTTACCTAACAATGTATGAGTTGTTATAATATGTAATGTGTATTTTGCTTTATTTCTAATGTGTATTTTGGTTTATTTATGAAATAAAATTATGTTTCATTAATGTTGTAGACGTTAATTCGAAGGCCTATACCTTTTTATCTATAAGGAATCAGGAAAACTTCAAAACACGAAAGTTGTGGACCTTCATGTCTACTTTGCAGAAAGCTAAATAAATTGTAATTTGGATCTCCGTAGTGAAAGTTATGGTCTATTCAAAATGACTAGTGGAGCTCGTTTTCCAGAATTTTCTTGCGGGGACCTATCAATGACATAAAGTATTAAAGTAGTCATAAAGTGACTGAAAAAGTTGGTATAAAGTGACTGAAAATAATGACATAAAGTAGACATATCAATGACATAAAGTAGACCGATCAATGACATAAAGTAGACTTATCAATGACATAAAGTAGACCTATCAATGACATAAAGTGACTGTAAAAGCTGGCCGTGTAGGTACCATACAACGCCATTAAAATTGGCGTTGTATGCACAACGCCATAAAAAATGGTGTTGTATGTTCATTCACTCATCTATAAATACATAGGTCATTTCGTTCATCACATACGCTCAAAAAAATTACTAAACCAGAATATTTCTATAAAACTTTGATTTTTCCGAAGTAAAACTAAATGGCTCAATATGATACACTAGTGTGTTACTGTGGAAAAAAAATATGTGCAACAAACATGTTGGGAAGGTGATGATGTTGGACGTAAGTACTGGATGTGCATGAACCAGATGGATTGCTACAAAAATCCGAATGAACCAATGTGTGAGTTCAATGAATGGGCTGAGGAACAATGTCTCCAAGCAAACTACAAAGAACGAATGCTTAATCTGCATAATATGTGGTTAGCCCAAGCAGAAAGCAGCTACAATAGCAATATAAGAAGGATAGAACTCAGGGACGAGGTGAGAGAAGAAAAGAATAAAAAACTAAGAGCAGAATGGAAATTGGCATCAGCTACGGGAGAAAACCAAAAAAATAAACAAGAAATTGCGGAGCTTAAGGCGAGAGTAAAAGAGTTAGAAGACGAAAAAGAACAATTGCTTGAACGATTTAAGTGGTTAGAACGTAGAATAGATGGAAGTAGGGACTAAATAATTCCTACTATATGTTTAGTTCATTTGTATGTTTGTCTTTCTTATTATGTTTAGTTCATTTGTATGTTTGTCTTTCTTATTAATTTATGTTTGTGTTTGTGTTCTAGTAATTTAAGTTTAAGTTAAATATTATGTTTTTGTTCGTGTTTAAATATTTGAAGTTTTTGTCGCATACGAATCAAATAAAACGAATGACCAACTAAAAAAAACGAATGACCAACTAAAAAAATTAATAGGTGGTGGTACAACGCCATAATAACTGGCGTTGAACTTAAATTTTTCTAAACAGACGTTCAACGCCACAATAAGTGGCGTTGTAATATAACGTCCGTTATATTACAACGCCACTTATTGTGGCGTTGTATATACTTGCGTTTTTCTTTTTTTAAACCTACTTCTGTTACTAATTTTAAAAAACACAATACTTTGGTTCCGGATTCCGGTGTATGGGGAGGGTCTGTTTGGGACAGTGCACATAGATGGCATGTCCCACAGATTATAAAAAGTGGGTGATTTATCATATGAGGTTTCATTGTGCTATATGTTTCTTTCTTTGTGTGGCATGGCCTCGTTGGTCTTGCATGAGGAGGTTGCAGATGAATGGTGGAGGGTCTGCTAAAAAGGTGATGTTACTGCCCCACAATTGTAGTCCAAAAAGTGCCAGTCTATCCGCTACTATATTTTGCTTCCTGTAAATGTGGATGACTGGTGAATTAGGCAGCTGGCGAATCAGGAACCTTCAATCATATAACAAGGATGAGTAGTGGACGGTGTGTTTATTAAGCATGGATATTACCTGTTGGACATCCATTTGGATTTCTAAAGGAGTTAGGTTGTGATGGACTGCTAGTTTTAAGCCTCGTAGTAATACCATTAATTTTATATCTATGACATTGGATGCTTGATAGTTTCCCGCATAGCCCATAAGCCAATCACCTTTGTGGTTTCGAAAGAGCCCTCTAAAGCCTGCTTGTGAATTGTGTATATGGAAGGCCCCATCAATATTTAAGGTGATGATACCCGTGGCAGATCTACGTGGAAAATTTGAGTGCTTAAGCACCCATTAACCTTAACTTAGGGTAGGTATAATTCCATATAAAATTTTAACGAAATGGATATAAAGTATTAGAAAGCACCCACATAACAAAATTGCTAGTGGGTGCTTTGGTGAAGAAGGGATCCCGGAAGTTTATTAATGTTTAAGGGCGGGAGTTTGATTCTCAACAACATCATTTTTCTTAACCTGTATCTTTTTTGAATAATTGTGTACTATAGTAACTTTATATCAAAAAAAATTGAGCACCCAGGAACCTAATATTCAAGATCCGCAACGGATGATACCATTGTTGGGAGGTTTCCACTTTACATACATAAGGTGTGAGTGAGCATTAGTGTTCGTTAAAAAAAAATCCGTTGTAAGTTGAATAATTAAGTTTGGTGATGGGAGAGTCCTAGTGTGTTCAAAGCAATTTTTGTTTTGAGTATTTCACAAATGCCACAGTGAAAAAGGATTGAGGTGTTTTAGAGGAATGTTGAGTGTGTGGAACTTACCCTTTCGAAGAATGAGGTACTTAAGTATTTAGACATCGCTGTTAAGCCACCCAATTAGATTATCAATTAATTTTTTCTTTTAATACTTTTTTAAAATCTAAGATTTTTCTTTCTATTTTACATAAAATAAGCTCATTTCTTGAATTCAAATTTATTATAATAATAATTAGTACACGGATTTACTGAAACTATCCCAGAAATTCGGTGTCACAAAGCATGAGCAACTACTGATAAAGACATAAAAATACAACACAACATCCATCCGGGATACATACAGAAAGAAATATAATTACTAGAAGGGGACTTTAAAGAACTGCGGGTTGCCTTGCATACTGCAACTCATCTCGTCCCCGAACCGTCCGTGCTGCTACGCCCAGTAGGCCGCTAATATATCATGAACATGTGCAATAAAAATACAAAGAAGTGTAGTATGAGTACTTAACCAATGTATACTCAGTGAGTGTCCCGCCTAATCCCGAAGGGGTAGAGATGAGATGATCAACTTTGACACACTCTAATGGTCTAACGGTTATTTGTTCTCAATATACATATCAAACAGTGGATTTATTTTCCAACATGATTTTTATTCAGATAGAGGAAACAAGTAAACACATAATTCTTTTATAGGAAATTTTCAAGATTTTTTTTCATTATTAACAAGATGATCTCGAGCCAGAGTGAGGCATGTAACGACTTAAATAGGTCCAGGTAGCAATACAAGCATGCACAAATCATATCGAAGCGACGGTCCGATCCAACAGAAATAAATGTGCACTTGCCGAGGGTTGACGATACGCTAATAGATGCATCTATTAATCTGTCGAGGCGTTAGACCCGTTCCAAAATAAACACATACAGACAGATGAACAGTCAGGAAGTCAACGCGAAGCAATATCCAAGAAAGATAAATTTTCTTTATTAATTTAAGAAAAAGAAGCTTAAGTCTTTTAGAAAATTCAATTATTAAATTAATGTGATTTAAGCAACTTAAGCCATCAATGAGCTCACATTTATTCCACATATAACATGTTTTTGGGTCTTAAACTACCCGGACAATAGCATATAGTAGCTACGCACGGACTCTCGTCACCTCGTGCGCGCATAGCTCCCACACCTAGGAGAACATAATCAATTTTTAACTCACCTATGGGGTAATTTTCCCCTCACAGAATTAGAAAGTAGACTCACCTCGCTCCGAAGACTCGCAATCGGCTTCCTACATCCTTCCGAAGGCTTGAACCAACGCATAATGCTCCAAACCTAGCCAACAACCATACAAATCCATTAATATGCACTCATTTATACTTTACAACCCAATTTATATCAATTTCTAACCCCGACGAAAAGTTGACCAAAATGCCCTCGGATCCACGTGCCTGAAATTCGAAATTTTTTGAAGATAAAAGTTACCCACGACCTTAGGAACTCAATATATAATTTTCTCCTAATTCCATACTCAAAATCATAGCGTAATTCCAAGAATATGATTTTTCAGGTTTTCCACCAAAACCCCAATTTATATACTAATTTTTATGCCTAAATCCATGGTATAGTCTTGTATTAAACTTGGAAATACATAGCAGTAGCTTACCTTAACATTGATGGTGAAAACCTTCCTTGAAGATCTCTAAAAAACGCCCCCAAGCCATGTAAAATGGGGGAAATGAACCAAAATCCCAATTTTAAACAACCTCACTGCTCCAGCAATTTACGCTTCTACAGAATTATAGCCGCTTATGCGGCTCCGCTTTTGCATAAAATAGGCCGCTTCTGCGGCTTCCCTGGCTTGGCCCTCTTTCGCTTTTGCGATGCACCTTCCGCAGATGTGGTCCCGCTTCTGCGGCTTCCCTGGCTTGGCCCCCTTTCGCTTCTGCGATGCACATTCCTTAGATGCGGTCCCACTTCTGCGGAACCTTGACCGCATATGCGGCCCACGACCCTTCGGACCATTTCGCTTTTGTGGTGCCCCCACCGTTTTTGCGCCTCCGCTTTTGCGGATACCTGTCCGCATAAGCGGTCCCTGCTTCCTTTTACTGCCAACCGCTTCTACGGTTACCTCCTTACTTTTGCGGGGCCGCTTCTGAGATCCCATTTTCGCAGAAGCGGAAATACCAGCAACGAGTTCCCTTCAGCTGTTCTACAACTTCCCAATTTGATCCGTTAACCACTCGAAATCTACCTGGGGCCCCCAGAACCCCAACCAATTTCAAAATACATTACGGACTTGCTCGAGGCCTCAAATCATATCGAACAACACCAAAATCACTAATTACACTTCAATTCAAGCTTTATGAACTTTGTAGTTTCCAACTTCTACTTCCGATGTTTAAACCCATCAAATCACGTCCGATTGACCTCAAATTTTGCACACAAGTCATAATTGTCATTACGAATCTATTCCAACTTTCGAAATTAGATTCCGACCCCTATATCAAAAAGTCAACCCCCAGGTCAACTCTCCAAAACCTGCAACTTTCTATCTTTAGCCAAATGGTTTCAAAAATGGCCTACGGACCTCCGAATTCACTTCCAATCATGCCCCCAACTCCATAATCACTATACGAAGCCATTCACAGTCTCAGAATCCCAAATGGACATCGATAACACTGAAATTCACCCCAAGCCAAACTTATGAAATTTTTTCTAATATGGTAACTTCCACAATAGACGCCAAAATACTCTCGGGTTATCCAAAACCTGCACCAGGCATACAACCAAGTCCAAATTATAATACGAACCTGCTGGAACCTTTAAATCCCGATTCCAAGGTCGTTTACTCAAAATTTCAATCTTAGTTCATTTTTTCATCTTTAAGCTTTCGAAATGAGAATTCTCTTCCCAAATCAACTCAGAACTTCCCTAAATCAAATTCTGACCATGCGTATGAGTCATAATACCTGTAATGAAGCTGTTCATGGCCCCCGACTACTAAACGGAGCGCTAGTGCTCAAAATAACCGGCCGGGTCGTTACATTAAGCCAGTTGTGGTTATGAGTGTCGTGTGTGATGACTGATCGTATAGAAGATTGTAGTTTAAGATTTTGCCAACAATGTGTTGCATGGACACATTTTAATAAGTTGTGCAGGATATTCTCTTTTTCCATGGGACAGTGTAGGCACATATTGGATTGGCTAATTTCTAATTTATGTAGATAATCTATGGTAGGAAGTCGATTATGACTAGTGATCCATAGGAAGTGTTTATTTTTGGAGTCACTTGTAGTTGCTAAATCCACCCATGATGATTAGTACCGCCAGGAGGTTTAGTGAGTTCTTTATAACAGGAGTTGACAATAAATTGATCCGTTTGTGTTAATCCCTATATTATTTGGTTTTGAGTAGTGTCATAATTAGTAATGTAAGTGTTATTAATTTGATAAATTATCTGTTCCGGTAATTGAAAGGATATTATTTGGCTAGGGCCAGTGTTAAGTTGGAGTACATTAGCTACTGTGAGAGTGTGTTCTTTATTATTTAATGGGCCATGGATGAGGTTGCAGATAGTTTTGTTCGGAGCAATTCAGTTATCCATCCAAAATTTAATATGAGTACCCGTGTGACTTGCCATTTAGTCCTATTTGGCATATTTGCCACCATGCATCATATGTTTCCACAAGGTGGAGGTCCTGGTGCTTATTTTTCTAGTGTTAGTAAGGTATTTAGAGATTAATAAAGAGGCTCAAGGTATGAAAGGTTGATGAAATAACCTCCAAGCCGTACTTGCTAGTAATGCTTCATTTTTTTGCCTTAACTAGTCACAGTGTACGCGCTTTGCGCGTGTACCTTATAATCATAAATATATAACTTTTAAATATTGTATATCCATATTAACCAATGTGTATGAGTTATTAAAAAATTATAGTAAAAAAATGCAAGGTCTTAAAATTGATGAATGTTAATCCTATTTAGCTAGCTTAAAAGAAAAATCATGTCCTACATAAATTCTCATATGCTTTATTATGATTTCTCGTTTTGTCCCAGCCTATCATAGATATTTAATTGTCTTCTTAATGTTTGAATTAATTAGCATATGCTTAATATAAATAAATGAAATAATAAGATCGTATTGATATATCTTTTTATTTCCTCTTAAATTAGATTATTTGAACCCGAAGAACAATTGTCAAGTTTTCTTTCAAATAGGATGAAGTAAAAAAATAATTAAATTGAATAATTTTAATCAATTAATTAAGAGCTAAATTATATAGCTATTTTAATATCAAAATTTGCTGCCTTTATTAGTTTTCAAATTATGGTCGGGCTATTCTATTATAAGTTTGGCCGTTTCCTTCCATTAATTATATGCACATCTCTTAGGAAATATAACACGTAAACATTCTTATTTTTAGTATTATAATATTATAATATTGTATATGGTAAATGTAAATGATTTTGATATATACTTAGATTTTTTTGTGTAGTCGTTCAAATAAGGAAAACTTAGTCAAGTTTTAGTTGACTTCAAAATACTAAATATTAGGGAAATAATTAAAAGACTATTTTGTCTAGTGTGAACTTTATTTTAAAAGGGTAAAAAAGGCTAACGACATTTCGCTAAGGGCCTTCGTACTTTTAATATAGTATAGATTTTTTGTATGCTCCACCCTCCATTATCCTTAGAGGAAGTAAGTGTTTTCCAATTTAAGAGGTGTAGCTTCTTTTTTTTGTGAGGTAGAGCCCCTTTAAAAAAATGGTAGCTTTCTACTCTATTAATGGTATTAGTACGTACATATATAATTTGCATTACATGATTGGGAATTGTGTTAGAGAGTAACTTTGATTAATGTAGTACGACAAGCCATTGTAAGATGGTTTGTTTTTCAATCTGCTAATTTATTTTTAAAATTATTTAACTATATAATAAGTAAAGGTTCTTCGTCGTCCTGATGGTTTGTACGTAAATAAAATCCACAATTGAGGGCAAATAACACTTCATTCTCCACTTCTTTTCCACGTATTAAATTATGGACAGGCTCTTTGTCTTTTCTTCACATTTCAGTTGCCTTATTTTTCTTCTTCTTCACCTTCTCTGCTAGCTCTCTCTTTCTCTCACATGAGTTTTTCTCGGCCTCTTCCCCTTTTTAGTGATTTCTACTAGATTTCGACTTCTTCTTCCATTTTCCTATTCTTTTTGGTGTTATTGATTACTTCTTGCTACAGAGAAATTGAGAAATAGGTTTGCTAAATTGGTTGATTCCTTTATTTGTCTATGGACGCCATCAGACCAGTATCTTGGCTTGGCAAACTTTAGATGGTATGTGATTTGAGACTTTTCTATCACATGCAACAAGTTCTTTTGCAGTCATGGTGTGGTATCCTTCTCTTTGCCCCTTTAGGAACACAGACTAGCCTCGATATTGCAATTGGTCCCTGTGGACGCTATTTGGTCGAAATCCATTTTCATTTTTAATGAATTCAGCTCATACAAAGGCATCGATGGAAAATAAATATTACTTATTTATTTATTTTATTATTCAATTTTTTCGGTAAATCCAATATAGATTTCCTCGGCTATGGAGGTTTGACATCCAGATTGCTACTTAAAATGTGGGTCTACTTGTTTACATCTTTTCACTGTTCATATTTTGCGACTTTTAGATTCTCAATACATGATATTATCATATATTTGTAGCATATTTAATTGGAATATAATAGTTTTTCAATTTTTATTTTACAAGTTTTTATAGGTGAAAAATTGCTCAAGTTGGGAAAAAGGGACACCGCGTCAACTGCAAGAGATACTTTCTACCCTTTCTTATTCTGATATTATAAGTTTAGTTATATTGTTAAATGATTATTGTGAGCACGTGATTTTTGCCTTACCTGAGAAGTACTCCCAGAAAATTCAAAATAAAAAAAAATAGTTTCGTGTTGGGCATGATTTTTTTTGATTTTGTGTTATTTTATCTTAAATTTACATTTTTGTGTGCATGTTTATTAATAAAATACAAAAAAATATACATTAGGTTTTGCATTTTTATGTGATTTACATTTTTCAAGTGATATGTAGTTATGTGGGATAATTGTAGTAAAAAATAATTGTGTTATAGGTTAGTATATGTATATATATATATATATATATATATATATATATATATATATATATATATATATATATATATATACATATACATATAATACATCATAAAGAGCAAAATTGGGCCATGTTTTAGTCCAAAAGACTGGCCCAAACCCCTCACCCGTCCAGCCCACACCACTGGATCAGCCCACCCTCACCTTGGATCGATCTGAGCCGTTCAGATCATTTGATCCAACGGTCACCAATCGCCCCTGTGCCCCGACCCATATCCACACAAGAAGAAACCCGCCCGGTCCAAGACCCACCCAAACGACATCGTTTCGTTAAGTGGGTGGATCCAAGCCGTCGATCTAAATCGATCCAACGGCCTAGATCCAATCCCACGCTTAGTATATATTCCTAATTCCTTACCCCGCCCCCCTTTCAGACCCCCCCCCCGCTTCGTCTCTCAGAAGCTCTCAAAGACCCAGCATAACGCCGCCCTCCTCCGCCGTGCTCCGCCTGCCGGAAATCGCCTCACGGCGGTTCCGGTAGGCCAACGGCCACCATTTTAACACCAAATCTTCCCCTCACCTCCCCCATTACGAATCCGGTGTTAGTTTTCTTCGAATGTTACTCAAACGCTTCGAATATCAATTCGAAGGTCGCCGGAATCTGACGATCATCCCAATCCACCCCAAACCTTCCCATGACCTCCCTCATACCCCCACCGGTCTTAGTTCTGTTCGAATCTTGCCAAAACCCGTCGAGCCCCAAAATCTAGGCCATGAACCCTAATTTCGATTTCTGCCTAATTGAGGTCTAATAGACCTTAATTGGGATGTTTTCATTATTGAAAACATCTCAATTAAGGTCCATTGGCCTAAAAAACAAAAGGGTCCAAGCCCGAGTTGAATCCAAGATGGGTCCGAGGTTCATTCGAGTGCGGTTTTCTCCTTACATGGTATTCGTCTTTCTTTCTTCATGTGTTATTGTTAATAATGTGAATTTTATACTTCATTTCCCCCTTTAGTTGTCTATTCTCTTCATCTCCAGTATACTCTTTATCCGGTTAATTCCCAGTTCTATCTGTGTTAATTCGATGCTCACTGCTTTGTATGCATAGTTTATTTAGCGTCGTCAACGAGTTGACTCATTTGTGTGATTGTTCATGTAAGTGTATGCTTGTATGCAATTCATTAGTTTAGGGGCCTGTTACTGTTTGATTCCAGACTAGGAGTTAATTGGATATAGAAAATAGGTTAATTAGTATTAATTTTTAATTGCCTTGCCCATAAGAGAGGCTAGTGGAACCTGCCATACAGCAGGGTATCCCACTAAGCCTCATGTGATCACTAGTTTAATGCTTTAGTCCATACCTGGACATTGGATGATGGAGGTTGCAGGGAGTATGATGGGTTGGGGGATCCAGTGTAAGGGGGGTAACCTTAGGAGCTGCTGGTCGACTATAAGAAGGGATACAGGCCTTAGAGAAAGGGAGAGAAAAAAACCTGAGAGGGCTGGAGAGAAAAAATAGGCAGCAAAGATACATTCTTGAAAACCATAAAAGAGATAAATAGAAAGAGCTGAGAGTTAAGAAAACAGGGTGGAGAAACGATATTGAAACCAAACATACAAAGAGACCAAGAAGGATAGACAAGTACTGTTTCATTGGCTTGTTTGTTACTTTTCGTTTGTTAGTTGCTGAAATCCTGTTTTCCATTCTTTGGCTACTGCTGTGGTTGTGCTTTGCTATTAGAGTGTTTGGTCGTCGGTTTGTTGTTGTTCTTGTGTTGTTGGTGGTGCTGGGCCACTGTTTTAGCTGTGTTGAGTGGCTGAGTGCCTATAGTGTTGCTGCCTGGTTGATTGTTGCTGCTGCTGGTCCATTCTTGTGTTGCTGTTGTATCTTTGTTGTTGCTGGTACACATCTCAGTTGTTGTATGCTGCTGCTGTGTTGACCATTGTTGTTGGTGTGGTTATTATGTTGAGTGTTGCTGCTGGTCAGTATTGTTAGTGTGTGGCTGCTGTGTTGAGTTTGCTACTGGTGTGGTCATTATTGTTGCTATTGGTTGGTTATTGTTGTTGCTGCTGAGTCGTTTGTGTGGCTGTTGGTTTACTTTGGTTGCTACTGGCCTATTGTTGTTGCTCCTGTTACTGTTGCTGCATTGCCATTGCTCACTCTTCTTTGTTCTTCCGCATTCCAGGTACACATCTCTGTTATTGTAATTCCTTGGTTCGAAAAGAATGAAGTTTGAAGCTTATGCTTAAAGTCTATTGAATTATGTAGTCGTCCAAAGTTCTTATATTTGGTTACGTTCTGTTATTCTTTAATTAAGCTGGTATTGCTAGTTTTGTTATGGAAAATGTAGCTAGACCAAAGATACACTATCATTAGATACGCGCGTAGACCTGAATTAGTCTGTTGTATCTCTGTTCAATCTTCTCTACTCATGTGTGTAATCTCCAAATCTGTTAAATGTTAGATCTTATGTTAAAAGCAAGATTAGCTAGGGAGTTATTACTCAACTGAATGACGTAATTAGATTAAAGGAGTTGGGGGTGCATTTCATGTGACCCGACCCCAATTTCGGGCAAGAGCAAATAAAGCGTGTCAGGAACCACGGGCGCATTTCATGTGGTGTGGTTCGTAGCAAGTTTTAAATAATTTGGAATCAACTCCTAAGTAAAAATACAGTGGGATGTAGTTCGCTTTAGATTCGAATTAAAGGTGTGCCTCGCCCAGTAGTTACACTAATCGCAAGGCCTTTATAAAGGTACGTATAAAATGCTTAGATTTCGAGATGTGTCGTTTCTTAGCAAATATCACGTCCTCCTCGACAGTGTAAATAAGTAATCGCTCCGGGCGCATATTTTAGTCCTACCTTCTTAAATACGGGTGTGCATTTCATGCGATCCAAATTCAAACCCCGAAATGTTGAATAAGAATATGTCGAGGATCCGGGTGCATTTCATGTGACGTGATTCGAAAGCATATTTTTAAGCAACTTTCTCTTTCGTAAATCATAACCAATAATAAAAGCGGTAAAGGGATATTAACTTGCACTAAGTACATAATTGTAAAAAGCAGATAAATAAGCCAAACACGACAATTGAGCGACCGTGCTAGAACCACGGAATTCGGGAATGCCTAATACCTTCTCCCGGGTTAATAGAATTCCTTATCCGGATTTCTGGTTCGCGGACTGTTAAATAGAGTCATTCTTTTCCTCGATTCGGGATTTAACCGGTGACTTGGGACACCATAAATCTCCCAAGTGGTGACTCTGAAATAATTAAAATAAATCCCATCTCGATTGTCCTTTAATTGGAAAAACTCTTTGCATCCTTGCGGGTGCGTAAAAAAGAGGTGTGACAGCTCTGGCGACTCTGCTGGGGACAGGTTTAGAATTCGAGCTCGGAATAATGGTTGTATTTGGCATATTTTATTATCTGATTCTTTTACATGTTGGCATCAATGTGCAAAATGATGTTTTTACTGCTTTGATATTTTGTGAACTGTACATATAAATTGTGCCGGAACCAATCTCCTCTCCGAGTCTTCTAAATCATGAAGAAGGGTGCACTTCGTGTGACTTCTTTTCTGTATAGTGTCTAATTCCCATTTTTAGAACGAGGTTTGGATAAGTTGCAAAACCGGTGAAGCTTCCGTATTCCCGGGTTGCTGCCTCCTCCTCGGCTCGAGCTGTCCGCTCGGGTAAGCCAAGTCTAGAACAGATAAACCCAGGTTTTTAAACCTAGAATGACAAAGCTTCATGCCGGATCCCTAGTAGGAAACATTTATTTGCATCATGTCGCATTTGGCTTAGGGGACTCAACACAGGGGTTGGGTCCGTCTAGGACAGGTGACCTGAAATGAACGGACTATCCTGTTGCATCCTGTTTGTCTTGCGCATTTATCTGTTATAGACTTGCATGCTGACCGGCTTTAGAGATTTTAAAAAAAAAAAAAAAAAAAGAAAAAGAAAAAAAAGGAAAGGAAAATATGTTTTGTTCTTAAGATAGAAATAGCTTACTTGTCTTCCTTTAGTAAAATGAATAAATAAATAATGTCGTTTGTTTCGTCAAAACCGAACTACGTGGGTTTGATTCTCATTGGATGTGAGATACGTAGGCAACCTCCATCAGGTCCAACTTCACCTTTTGAAAAATGGCCGAAAAATCAAAACTAACTTTTGTACTAAATAAGTCGGTGACGCTGTTTTTAAAAATAGCCGAATGTTCCCGAAAGGGACGCCGAAGGCTAATTTCGTATAAACGGCCACCTTTGGGTCAATTTTGATTTCGATCAATTTACCCCACAGCCTTAAAAAGCCTTCGTCCCCGAGACGTTGAAAGGCCGTGATTGAAAACTGATTTTTTATTTTTAGCAAAACAAAGTTGTTTTTCTTGTTTAAATCACCTTAATAAATGTGCAGGATGGGCACGAATCAGAATAAATCATTTTCAATCTTTAGTGAGGCCCCTCAGCAGCTCCGTATATGGTGGAACGATTTGGAAGACAGTAGCAAAAAGGTAGTAGGGAGAATTTTGGGAGGTTTTGTTGATCTGTTGAATATCGAGCCAAGGGAGGACATCATCAAGGCACTGGTATCTTTCTGGGATCCGACCCGCAATGTGTTCCGTTTTGTTGACTTTGAACTGACGCCCACATTAGAGGAAATTGCGGGCTATGCAGGACTAAATGGGAAATTAAGAGGACAATACCTGCTCTCACCAAGACCAGTATCTCCACATGGGTTTCTGGATTTGCTGAGCATTAGTCGGAAGGTGAAAAATGATGATCTGCTGAAAGGGTGTTGCGATCTCCAATTCTTATATCAACGGTACGGCGCTCCTCGGGGTTTTGAAGAGTCAAACCTCGGACTGACTCACGCAGGGAATAGAACCAAGTGGGAGGCCAGAAGAATTCTAGCATTCATAACGACATTCTTGGGGATTGTGATTTGTCCGCGCGAAGATAAGAAAATAGAGATAAGTCTGGTAGGAATAGCCGATGTTGCAATCAAAAAGGCTACCAGCACGGTGGTCCCTTTGGTTTTGTCCGAAATCTATCGAGCCTTGACTGTATGCCGAGAAGGGGGCAATTTCTTCCAAGGTTGCAATCCGTTACTCCAATTATGGATGCAAGAACACCTCCATCACCGAACACAATACATGAACCATGGGTTGACCGGAAAAAACTGTATCAGGGGTTTCGAAGAACGGATGATGGGTGCTGTATTCCCTGAAGGCGTCGAGGCATGGCTTGCACGACTGAGCTCAATAGAAGCCGATCAGATTGAATGGGCATTCGGGTGGTTACCCGATACTGAAGTAATATATATGGCAGCCGAGGAGTGTTATATCCTTCTGATGGGGATCCGCGGTGTCCAACCATATGTCCCTCACCGTGTATTACGTCAACTAGGAAGGTTTCAGGTTATTCCTACCGATCAAGACCTGAGGAAGTACGCCATTGAGTTGAGCCCGGGAGTTGTGTTCCCCGAAGAGAAGATTAGAAGGCTGTGGCACGAATGTCGGTTCCTCGAGCCTAAAACCATGGTCCGGGAACTAGCTAAGGGAGAGGTGGACCCAAAGTACAACGTGTGGTTCGGGAAAAGATTTCAGATTCGTCGGAAATGTTCTAAAAGAGCCCATGTCCAACAATTCACGGAAGATTCACGGGAACAATGGGATTGGTTAGCAAAGGAGGAGGGGTACAGGACGAAGATTGGCAGGATAGAACAGCAGGTCCGGGACCTCCAATTCGAGAAGAACATGCAAGCCGCCACCGACGAAGGAGACAAAAAGAAGTTGGCACAAGAAAATGACTTCTTGAGAGCTCAAATCCAGCAAATGAAAAGAGATGCTGACAGACAGTTGAGGAGTCGGGCCGACGAAAAATTGATAAAGGGTCTGAAAAGCCAAGTCACCGATATCCAAAGAGAATTGGACGAGTCCAAAGCCCAGACAACGAGGATCCGGGCTAGTTGGAGAAAGGAGGCACATCAACATGCACTTCACCTAAAACGGGTGGAAGAAGATTACACCGAGATCATCACTAGTCTGAGGGAAGCAAATGTTGTCCTCAGGGAGCGGGTTTTCAAGCAAGCCCAAGATGCCAGAACGGACCTCGACCGTTGCCACAATTTGATGGCCCGACCTGCAAGGACAAGTGGATAGGCTCCTAGACCAAGTCACCAATAATGCTCGAAGATTGGGGACGAGAAACCAGCAGATAGAGCGGCTACTCGGAGAAAGGGACATGATCAAGGACAGAATTGGAGAAATCGGGCACTATGTCACCATGAAGTGCCTAGCTTGCGAACGAATGCCCCGCGCCGACCTTTTCGCTTCAATTATGGGTTATGTTCATCGGATCATGGAAGAGTTGAGGGAACTGCATAAGGACCTCACACCAAGGCCCGCGGCAAGGCCGAATGATGCCTCGCGGGCCCCCAGGGATTTTAGGGCATTAGATTTTTGATTGGAAATGTATTTTGAAATGTTGAGTCAAGCTAGTTGGCATTTTTATCTTTACTTTCCCAAGTCAAGCATTTTCTTTTGTTTTTGCTGATTATTGTAAGACGTGTTTTGTAACTGCACGGTTTTATTTGATATAAAAGTCACTGAATTTTGCCACAATCTTGTTACCAGAACTACGCTCGGTCTGATTCACGCGGGGTCGTGATACGTAGGCAATCCATATAAGATTCGACCACCACTAAAAAGAAAGGAATCCATAGGTTAAATAACAATAAGGCTTGCAAAGATAATCGAAAAAGAAGAAAAAGAAAGAAAAGAAAAAGGGCCGGAATGACGCATGTTAAGAGTACATGTAGAAATGGTTATTTGGTTAGGTGCATTGCATCCAACGTGCTATAACATATCCGTCAAACTCGGTGAACTAACAAGTTTGTTGCATTCCAGAGAAAGTTTAGCAGTTGGTTTGACAGAATATCCTGGCCAGCCATCACTACCGTACTAGATCCAAAGGACCGGTTACAGTAAGCATGTCTAATTCTGGCAAGAGTCTCGAGGAAGAAAAATCCGAGCTACAAATCATGAAAGAAGAGGTAGACCGGTTAAAACAACAGATAACGGAGATGCACCTGGCCTGGGCCAGGGAACAGTCTTCACCAAACCGCCCTACTCTCGCCTCAGCTCCGGAACATCCGCCCATCGATCCTTCAACAAGCGCCCCGAGCTATCCATACCTTCAGGGGAAAAACCCATATGCCACCCACATTCCACCAGCCCAAACCAAATCCTCCTCCAGTCACCCCCGTTTTCGTAGCACCTCCACCTGCTCCTCTGCAAAGGCCGGCCAGCGAGCCATATGTTCACATCCATGACAACTCTTACTATCCTCCGGAGCCTACTTTCAGGGCTCCCGAACCACAATCACATACACCTCACCGGGATAATCCGGCGAACCGGAAAAGCACTTCCAAAGTTCGAACACGAGGAAGTTGTCGGAAAAGTTAAAAGCCCGGAGCAGCCCTTCAAGAACATGCACGGTTTGGGCAACCAGTGTCGGCGTCGCCTATAAGGATCCGTGTCCATTTCCGGACGTCCCAGTTGCCGGCAGGGTTTAAAATGCCCAAATTCGACCTATACGAGGGCATGGTGACCCGCTGGCCCACCTGCGGGGGTTTTGAAGTAAAATGAGAGGGGCCGGAGGACGGGACGAGCTTCGGATAGCCTACTTCGGCCAGAGTCTGGGAGGATCGGCGTCGGAGTGGTACACTAGACAGGATCCCAGTAGATGGTTCACGTGGGATGATTTGGCTCAAGCTTTTATCGGCCAGTTCCAAGACAATCTTGAGATAATCCCCGACCGCCTATCATTGCTAAAATTAGAGAAGAAGCCCGCTGAAAGCTTCATGGAATTTGGTTTCCGTTGGAGGGAACAGGCAGCCAGGGTAGATCCGCCGATGAGAGAGAGCGAGATGGTGGACTACTTCTTGCAGACATTAGAGCCCACCTACTTCGGACATCTGGTAACGTCCGTAGGCAAATCATTCACTGAGGTGATAAAAATGGGGGGTATGATCGAGGAAGGTTTGAAGGCCAACAAGATCATGAGTTACTCAGCACTGAAAGCCACCACTCAGGCTATCCAAAGTGGTACTGGAGGAGTACCGGGGAAAAAGAGAAGAGAGGAAGTTACGGCCGTCGAGTCCGGGGCATGGTTCAGAAATAGAGGCCCCGCACCCCAATATAGCCCTCCCCAGCCTCACCACCAAAATTACTCCCACAACCCATATAACCACCCGCAACATTACTATCCCGCACCTGATCCCCATTTTACTGTCCACCATGCACAGTCCTATTCTGCACCTCCCGTTCATGCACCATGGCGTGCACCGAACCCCCAGAACAATCATCCACCCCCAAGAGCTTACAGAAACCCCTCGGGCGCGAGTTTCCGTCCGAACCAAGCATTCAGGGGCGACAAGGCGCCGAGGCCAAAGACTTTCACTCCCTTAGGAGAGTCTTACACCAGTCTATTCCACCGGTTGAAGCAAGTAGGGTTGCTAAATCCGGTTGAAGCCAAGCTACCAAACCCTCTTCCAAAGAACCTGGACCATTCAGTAAATTGTGCATACTGCTCAGGATGTCCAGGACACGACACGGAAAAGTGTTGGAGGTTGAAAACGGCCATCCAGGAGCTCATCGACACTCGCAGGATTGAGGTCCGGACTCCAACAGAGCCCAACATCAACCAAAACCCACTTCCAACTCATCATGAGACCAACATGATCGAGGTGGTATGGGTAGAAGAAGGCAATGCGAAAGCCTCTTAGACTGTAATGATGATTAAGTCTAGCGGGGTAGGAACGAGAAAAGGGCCAAGCCTTGATGAGTCACCCAGTTGCAAGAAAGACATACCAGGAGGGTCGGAAGCAGGAAAGGGAAGTGTGAACGAAGTACCGGTGAAGCCGGCCAAGATAGTTGTACCAGGGGCAGCAATCAAGCCCATCTTGATAGTAGCAGGCGTTCGAATGGATCCTTTCATCATCCAGCCGGCAACACAGTTGCCAGTAACTGATAGCCGGGCTGTCCCATGGAATTATGCTCGGATTACAACGACCTACAAAGGAAAGGAAGTGAAAGAGGAAGTTTGTGAAGCCCAAGGGTTGACCCGCTCGGGGAGATGTTTTGCCCCTGCGGAATTGAGGAAGACCACTCCGGCAGTATTGAAAAAGCCGGTCACTGATGAAGAGGCGGAAGAATTCTTGAAAAAGATGAAGCTGCATGACTACTCTGTCTTAGAGCAGTTAAAGAAGACTCCGGCGCAAATATCATTGCTATCCTTGCTGATACATTCTGAAGAACATCGGCAAGCATTGATGAAAGTCCTGAATGAGGCACATGTACCGGATAAAATCTCGGTGAGCCATTTGGAGAAGATCACCAATAGGATCTTCGAAGCAAATCGGATCACCTTCACCGATGACGAGTTGCTTGAGGAAGGCACCGAGCACAACAGGGCTTTATATCTTACGGTGAAGTGTGAAGAGGCGGTGGTTACCAAAGTCCTTGTCGATAATGGGTCCAGTGCTAACATTTGTCCTCTCTCTACACTGGGCAAATTAAAAGTAGACATCGGCAGGGTACGCAAGAACGGCGTATGTGTTCGAGGGTTTGACGGAGGAGGCAAAGCGTCGGTTGGTGACATAGTGTTAATCTTAACGATTGGGCCAGTGGAGTTCACCATGGAGTTCCAAGTGCTGGACATGGTGGTGTCATATAACCTCCTAATAGGGCGACCATGGATCCATGCCGCAAGAGCGGTTCCATCCAGCTTACACCAACTCGTCAAGTTTGAGTGGGACCAACAGGAGATCGTCGTCCATGGAGAAAACGATCCACAATCAGGCACCATCATTCCCTTTGTTGAAACAGAAGAAGATGTTGGGCCGTGGGTATACCAGGTCTGCGATGTGGCGTCCGCCAACCGAGTTCCAGAAGGGGAACGCATTCCCAATGACAGAACAATTATCGCAGATGTCATGGTGGCTCATGAAATGTTGCGACATGGTTTCATACCCGGTAAAGGTCTAGGTGCATCTCTGCAAGGAATCATACAACCGGTATCGGTGGTCGAAAACTTGGGAACCTTCGGCTTGGGATTCCAGCCAACATCAGAGGACATCCGGCGAGCAAAGAGGAGTAAGCAGAAGACATGGGTGCTCCCAAAGCCTGTTCCACGCCTTTCCCAATCTTTTGTCAGGTCCGGAGCGAGAGGATATCCAACGACAAAGATTCCCGGTCCTACGATCAGGCCAGATGAAGAGTTCTTCAGGAAGTTCGAGGACCTATTCACGGATGTATGTATGCTCGAGGACGGTGAAGGATCTAGTCATGCCGAGATACAATTTGTGGGACCAAAGGCAAAACTGAATAACTGGAAGGCTACTCCTCTCCCTGTCCGGAAGGAGTCTTGGTAGTTTGTCTTGGATTGTTTTTCTTTCGAAATTTTGTGTTGGGGGTTTGTCCCCGGAGTAAAATCCAGTTTGTTTTTAGTTCGTTTTTGATTTGAGTTTGCAGTTTGTTTTCCCTTGTACCATTCTCCTTAATGAAAATTTGGTTCCCTTCGTGTCTAATTTTGTTTATTTTTCCTTCTTTTTACTTTTCTGAACAGCCTTCTTTCAACTGATCTTAATGATATGGCGTGCTTAAAGATTAATCAACCCAGTCTAGAAAGTCAATCGGGTTTGGAAATAATAACGCATGAAATAAGAAGTGACGAGAGTGAGTCGGAGTACGGCGACGATGAAGCCGTAGAAGAAATCGGTGAAGAATTAAGTCACTTCGAGGAAAAACCCAAACCGAATTTAAATGATACCGAGGCCGTTAATCTAGGGAATGCGGATGACGTCAAAGAAACCCGGATAAGTGTCCATATTGAACCCAATCTGAGAGAAGAATTGATCAAAACACTCATGGAGTTTAAAGACATTTTCGCATGGTCGTACGACGACATGCCAGGACTCAGCACTGATCTAGTGGTTCATAAATTACCCACTAATCCGGCATATCCTCCCGTCAAGCAGAAATTGCGGAAATTCAAGACGGAGATGAGTGTAAAGATCAAAGAGGAAGTAACCAAGCAGTTGCAGGCGAAAGTCATTCGCGTCACCCGATACCCTAAATGGTTGGCTAATGTAGTACCGGTGCCAAAGAAAGACGGAAAGATCAGAGTATGTGTGGACTATCGCAACCTCAACAAGGTGAGTCCTAAGGATAATTTCCCGCTTCCCAATATCCATATCCTGATTGATAATTGCGCCGGACGCGAAATCGGATCCTTTGTGGACTGTTATACGGGATATCATCAGATTTTGATGGATGAAGAGGACGCAGAAAAGACGGCTTTTATCACACCGTGGGGAACTTATTGCTACCGAGTGATGCCATTTGGTTTGAAGAATGCATGAGCAACATATATGAGGGCAATGACTACGGTATTCCATGACATGATACACAAGGAAATTGAGGTGTACGTGGATGATGTGATCATAAAGTCTAGGCGTCAAGAAGACCATGTTGCCGACCTCATGAAGTTCTTTCAAAGACTTCGAAGGTACGACATCAAGCTCAATCCGGCCAAATGCGCATTCGGAGTTCCATCAGGAAAGTTGCTAGGATTCATCGTCAGCCGACGGGGCATTGAGTTGGACCCATCCAAAATCAAGTCCATTCAGGAGTTACCCCCGCCGAAGAATAAAACAGAGCTAATGAGTCTGTTGGGAAGGTTGAATTACATCAGTAGGTTTATTGCCCAGCTCACGGCAACTTGTGAACCCATATTCCGTCTATTGAAAAAAGACGCGGCGATAGAATGGACGGCAGAATGTCAGGAAGCGTTTGACCGGATCAAAGGGTATCTGTCAAATCCACCCGTACTAGTTCCGCCTGAGCCAGGTAGACCCCTGATTCTTTATCTGACGGTCTTGGAGAATTCGTTTGGCTGCGTACTGGGGCAACATGATCTTACCGGCAGGAAGGAACGGGCCATTTACTACCTCAGTAAGAAGTTTACAGTCCACGAGGTCAAGTACACTCATCTAGAAAAGACATGTTGCGCCCTGACTTGGGTAGCCCAAAAGCTGAAACACTATTTGTCTTCTTATACCACTTACCTCATCTCGCGTTTGGATCCGTTGAAGTATATTTTCCAGAAACCTATGCCTACAGGGAGGTTAGCAAAATGGCAAATATTACTTACGGAGTTCGACATCATATACGTGACAAGGACGGCTATGAAAGCTCAAGCCCCGGCCGATCACTTAGCCGAGAATCCCGTTGACGACGAATACGAACCTTTGAGGACGTATTTTACAGATGAGGAAGTATTGCAGATTGAGGGGTTAGAACTAACCAAGGATCCAGGATGGAAGCTCTTCTTCGACGGAGCGGCGAACGCAAAAGGAGTCGGAGTAGGGGCTGTGCTCATATCTGAAACAGGACATCATTATCCTGTTACTGCTCAACTGCGTTTTCATTGTACCAATAATATGGCCGAGTACGAGGCATGTATCTTGGGGTTGCGGTTAGCGGTGGACATGGATGTACAGGACGTCTTGGTCTTGGGGGACTCGGACCTTCTGGTACATCAGATTCAGGGAGAATGGGAAACCAGAGATTTAAAGCTTATCCCATATCGTCAGTGTTTGCATGATTTGACCAAACGCTTTCGATCAGTAGAATTCAAGCACATCCCAAGGATGCATAATGAGGTTGCCGACGCGTTGGCTACTTTAGCATCAATGCTACATCACCCGGACAAGGTTCGTGTCGATCCGTTACATATCCATGTCCGGAATCAACATGCTTATTGTAATGTGATAGAGGAAGAGGTGGATGGTGAGCCGTGGTTTCATGATGTCAAGGAATACCTCAGGTTAGGAGTATACCCAGAGCAAGCAACCGGAGATCAAAAGCGAGCTATTCGGCGGTTGGCGAATGGATTTTTCCTTAGTGGAGGGGTGCTGTACAAAAGAACCCCAGATTTGGGATTGTTGAGATGTATAGATGCAAGTCAAGCCACAACAGTGATGACGGATATACACTCGGGAGTTTGCGGACCACACATGAGCGGATACGTATTGGCAAAGAAGATTCTTCGAGCAGGATATTATTGGCTCACTATGGAGCGGGATTGTATAAGTTTCGTGCGAAGATGCCATCAGTGTCAGATACACGGAGATTTGATTCATTCTCCGCCGACTGAATTGCATACAATGTCAGCACCATGGCCGTTTGTCGCGTGGGGTATGGATGTTATTGGACCTATTGAGCCCGCAGCTTCCAATGGTCATAGGTTCATTCTGGTCACGATTGATTATTTTACCAAGTGGGTGGAGGCCAAAACATTCAAATCAGTGACCAAGAAGGCGGTAGTGGACTTCGTACACTCCCACATCATTTGTAGGTTTGGAATTCCAAAGATGATCATTACGGATAACGGTGCAAATCTTAACAGTGGATTGATGAAAGAGGTATGTCAACAGTTCAAGATTACACACCGGAATTCCACACCATATCGCCCAAAAGCAAATGGTGCGGTCGAGGCAGCCAACAAGAACATAAAGAAGATATTGAGGAAGATGGTAGAAGGGTCTAGGCAGTGGCATGAAAAGTTACCATTTGCGCTGTTGGGTTATCGCACTACCGTCCGGACTTCGGTAGGTGCAACTCCTTACTTGTTGGTATACGGGACTGAAGCAGTAATACCAGCAGAAGTTGAAATCCCATCCCTCCGAATTGTCGCTGAAGCTGAGATTGATGACGACGAGTGGGTCAAAACCCGATTAGAGCAATTGAGCTTGATCGATGAAAAGAGATTGACAGCAGTGTGTCACGGCCAATTGTATCAAAAGAGAATGGCGAGAGCATATAACAAGAAGGTACGCCCTAGGAAATTTGAAGTGGGACAGCATGTGCTGAGGAGAGTTCTGCCACATCAGGCCGAAGCGAAAGGCAAGTTCGCTCCAAATTGGCAGGGACCGTTTGTGGTGACTAGAGTATTATCCAACGGCGCTCTATGTCTGACCGACGTTGAGGGAAGATGCACCGATATGGCTATCAATTCCAATGCAGTCAAGAGATATTATGTGTAATTCTTTAATACATTTGTCAACGTTTGGTTTCGTTTGTGTGTATTTGGCATTTTTCGGAGAATGAAATGACAGAGGCAATTTTTCTACTACCCAAACACTTTAACCTTTGTTTCCCCCATTTGAGCCTTAATTATTCTTTCGTATACCCTCTTTCGGAATCATCAAGGAAGATGTGTAACAGAATAGAAAAGAAACAAAGAAGTAATACAAGAAAAAGTGAACTACGTTCGACCTGATTCCTCAAGAAGGATACGTAGGCGCCACACGGCTCGGTCATAATAAAATAAAAATCAAAAAATCCCCCAAGCAACAAAACCGGGGCAGAAGTCATTGTTTCGTTTGAAAGATAGTGTGGATTCCGAAAGTTGTAATAAGCTAACCGTTGAGGCTAAACCCCTTTCTTCAGCCTCACGCGCAGAAACCATATCAAGAACCAGAAAGACCTCTCGATCAGTATTTGAGAAGTGCCAAGTCATGTGAATGAAAGCCAAGAGTGACATCCCGACCCTCGATTGAATTCAGGATGCACAAGCCGAAAGGGGATAACGCTCTAGAGGGAATCTCAGGGATGATACCCCGCCGCAAGGAAAGAAAGCATAAATGAGAGAGTCTTAACGGTGAAAACCCTCGCGGGCACTTTAAGGCGAAGGAAGTTGAGAGAAGTAAAATGAGAGAGTCTTACGGTGAAAACCTTTACGGGCACCTTAAGGCGACGGGAGATAGAGAGAAATGAGAGAATCTCATCGGTGAAAACCCTTTGAAGGGCACTGTGAGGTGACAAGATGAGATGGGTACAAGATGTCGACATGAGACAAGGTTTGGACATCCGTTTACCTCTAGCAGAACGCGGCATCAGAAAGTGATTGACATGAATAGACCGGGTAGTTTAATCTCAAAGGCGCGGCATAACCATTGGATCAGGCACACATTCAGATAAGTTTTCCTATTTTTGAGTTCAGAAAAGTTTTTCTCTTCTTTTGTCATTTGCGGTCGGTATTCTTTTCTTTTCTTTCATTTTTCGAAAATTGATTTTTCAAAGCTTACTACCAAGTCTCCCAAAGCAGTATATTGAAAGTGAATAGGCGTGGAACGAGGCAATAAGACAGAAGTCGTTACGATAGTGAGATTGGGATGACAGTCTGAGTGGAAGGTTCGCAAGAATTATGGAGTATGATGGACACATGTGGCATGTCCGAAAGATGATTTCACGCAACAGATCACCGACTAAAAAGAGTCGGATCAAACCAAAGATTGGAATAAAAGGAAAGATGAGAGGTCGTTCGTGGAAAGAGCATCGTCCCCAGCAAGCGTCAACGTCGCCCTCAAAGTTCGAGAGAGGCCAAGCAGCTGAAAGAGAAAAGAAAATGGCCTCAACTAGAGTGGCACGACCACTCACCGCATTTTGAAACTAACAATTTTTCTTTGATTTAAAAGCAGGAAAAGAGGGTTCGTTGGCGGAAAAGCATACCGTCCGGAAGTTTATCAAACTGGGGCAGAAAATTTTCTCCTGTTGCGAAAATTTTCTGGAAAGCAAGACTCAGAGGATAAGGGTAGAAAGCAACACAAGATTTCGGGAAGTACCAGCTCCGAGCAGAATAGTTTTGAGAAAGGCCAGACGACACGATGGGGTAATATTTGAGCTTGGTATCACCCCCAGCAGTTGTGGGAAAATAAAACAATGGCTTCAAGATTCTCCTAGCAGTATTACATCCCATAATTTGTTCGAGGAGGCAAAAGCGTGAGTCCCAGAGGAGGTATGGGAAGAAGGAAGAAAATGAGGGGTGAAGGAAACAAAGAATGCTTCCCCAGCAGCATCATCCCCAGCAGACGAGTAGACAGTTCACAAATACCCCCAGCAGCCAGAAGAAAAAGTAATACGACCCAGGGGAAGGCAATTCCAAGATAGGATAATTCAGAAAAGAAGGTGGTCCGAGAGGCAATGCAGGAAGAAGGAAATGGTACAAGAGGCAAGGAAGGTAATCAAGATAGGATGAAATCAGTGAGTAGTAGTTGAAGTCAGGGAGCCCACCTGGAGAATGGAATGGCGATTTAATTTTAAAGTAGTAGTTGAAGTCAGGGAGCCCGCCTGGAGAATGGAGTGGCGATTTTATTTTGAAGTTGTAATTGAAGTCAGGAAGCCCGCCTGGAGAACGGAGTGGCGACTTTATTTTGAGTAGTAGTTGAAGTCAGGGAGCCCGCCCGGAGAATGGAGTGGCGATTTAATTTTGAAGTAGTAGTTGAAGTCGGGGAGCCCGCCCGGAGAATGGAGTGGCGATTTTATTTCAAAGAATACTTCCTCAGCAGCATCACCCCCAGCAGGCGGGTAAACAGTTCCAAAAATATCCCCAGCAGCCAGAAGAAAAGTAATACGACCGGGGGAAAGCAATTCCGAGACAGGATAATTCAGAAGAAAAGGTGGTCCGAGAGGCAATGCAGGAAGAAGGAAATGGTACAAGAGGCAAGGAAGGTAATCAAGATAGGATGAAATCAGTGAAGTTGTAGTTGAAGTCAGGGAGCCCGCCTGGAGAATGGAGTGGCGATTTAATTTTGAAGTTGTAGTTGAAGTCAGGAAGCCCGCCTGGAGAATGGAGTGGCGATTTAATTTTGAAGTTGTAGTCGAAGTCAGGAAGCCCGCCCGGAGAATGGAGTGGCGATCTGTTTTAATTTGGTAGAGGAAAGCGGTAGAATGTAACAGAAATCTTCGGCATGAATCCAAGTTCGTAAGAAGAGAAGAAGCATCAGAAGGAACGCCAAGTCAGACAGGATGGCAAGGAGCGCGACAAGATCAAGTTAAAAAGGATAGATAAGAACTTGTAGTACTGTAACTTAGTCTAGCTTCTTGTTTTTGTTGCTTAGTGCGGTGTAACAAGAAAATCAGCTAAGCAGTGGTAACAGCAGTAACAGCGGCAACAGCGGTAACAGCGAGATCGCAACAGTCATGGTAGTCCCAGCTACCAGAACTTCCCGAACTACATTGACCTGATTCCCTTTTAGCCAGGGATATGTAGGAGACCTTTGAAGCAAGGTTCGGTCAAAACTTTTCCAAAATACTTCATACGGAGTGCTCGAATGGGCAAAATCGCTTATATCCGCTCACTTATCTTTGCACGAAAACTCTGCGTGTTTACGCGCAAAGAGGGGCAGCTGTGAGCACGTGATTTTTGCCTTACCTGAGAAGTACTCCCAGAAAATTCAAAATAAAAAAAAAATAGTTTCGTGTTGGGCATGATTTTTTTTGATTTTGTGTTATTTTATCTTAAATTTACATTTTTGTGTGCATGTTTATTAATAAAATACAAAAAAATATACATTAGGTTTTGCATTTTTATGTGATTTACATTTTTCAAGTGATATGTAGTTATGTGGGATAATTGTAGTAAAAAATAGTTGTGTTATAGGTTAGTATATGTATATATATATATATATATATATATATATATATATATATATATATATATACATATACATATAATACATCATAAAGAGCAAAATTGGGCCATGTTTTAGTCCAAAAGACTGGCCCAAACCCCTCACCCGTCCAGCCCACACCACTGGATCAGCCCACCCTCACCTTGGATCAATCTGAGCCGTTCAGATCATTTGATCCAACGGTCACCAATCGCCCCTGTGCCCCGACCCATATCCACACAAGAAGAAACCCGCCCGGTCCAAGACCTGCCCAAACGACATCGTTTCGTTAAGTGGGTGGATCCAAGCCGTCGATCTAAATTGATCCAACGGCCTAGATCCAATCCCACGCTTAGTATATATTCCTAATTCCTTACCCCGCCCCCCTTTCCCCCCCCCCCCCCCCCGCTTCGTCTCTCAGAAGCTCTCAAAGACCCAGCATAACGCCGCCCTCCTCCGCCGTGCTCCGCCTGCCGGAAATCGCCTCACGGCGGTTCCGGTAGGCCAACGGCCACCATTTTAACACCAAATCTTCCCCTCACCTCCCCCATTACGAATCCGGCGTTAGTTTTCTTCGAATGTTACTCGAACGCTTCGAATATCAATTCGAAGGTCGCCGGAATCTGACGATCATCCCAATCCACCCCAAACTCGCCCCAAACCTTCCCATGACCTCCCTCATACCCCCACCGGTCTTAGTTCTGTTCGAATCTTGCCAAAACCCGTCGAGCCCCAAAATCTAGGCCATGAACCCTATTTTCGATTTCTGCCTAATTGAGGTCTCATAGACCTTAATTGGGATGTTTTCATTATTGAAAACATCTCAATTAAGGTCCATTGGCCTCAAAAACAAAAGGGTCCAAGCCCGAGTTGAATCCAAGATGGGTCCGAGGTTCATTCGAGTGCGGTTTTCTCCTTACATGGTATTCGTCTTTCTTTCTTCATGTGTTATTGTTAATAATGTGAATTTTATACTTCATTTCCCCCTTTAGTTGTCTATTCTCTTCATCTCCAGTATACTCTTTATCCGGTTAATTCCCAGTTCTATCTGTGTTAATTCGATGCTCACTGCTTTGTATGCATAGTTTATTTAGCGTCGTCAACGAGTTGACTCATTTGTGTGATTGTTCATGTAAGTGTATGCTTGTATGCAATTCATTAGTTTAGGGGCCTGTTACTGTTTGATTCCAGATTAAGGGGGTTAATTGGTTATAGTTAATAGGTTAATTAGTATTAATTTTTAAATGCCCTGCCCATAAGAGAGGCTAGTGGAACCTGCCATACAGCAGGGTATCCCACTAAGCCTCATGTGATCACTAGTTTAATGCTTTAGTCCATACCTGGACATTGGATGATGGAGGTTGCAGGGAGTATGATGGGTTGGGGGATCCAGTGTAAGGGGGGTAACCTTAGGAGCTGCTGGTCGACTATAAGAAGGGATACAGGCCTTAGAGAAAGGGAGAGAAAAAAACCTGAGAGGGCTGGAGAGAAAAAATAGGCAGCAAAGATACATTCTTGAAAACCATAAAAGAGATAAATAGAAAGAGCTGAGAGTTAAGAAAACAGGGTGGAGAAACGATATTGAAACCAAACATACAAAGAGACCAAGAAGGATAGACAAGTACTGTTTCATTGGCTTGTTTGTTACTTTTCGTTTGTTAGTTGCTGAAATCCTGTTTGCCATTCTTTGGCTACTGCTGTGGTTGTGCTTTGCTATTGGAGTGTTTGGTCGTCGGTTTGTTGTTGTTCTTGTGTTGTTGGTGGTGCTGGGCCACTGTTTTAGCTGTGTTGAGTGGCTGAGTGCCTATAGTGTTGCTGCCTGGTTGATTGTTGCTGCTGCTGGTCCATTCTTGTGTTGCTGTTGTATCTTTGTTGTTGCTGGTACACATCTCAGTTGTTGTATGCTGCTGCTGTGTTGACCATTGTTGTTGGTGTGGTTATTA
>JASVEL010005343.1:0-2500 GCA_032618575.1 Nicotiana noctiflora
CTAAACCCTAAACCTTAAACCCTAAACCCTAAACCCTAAACCCTAAACCCTAAACCCTAAACCCTAAACCCTAAACCCTAAACCCTAAACCCTAAACCCTAAACCCTAAACCCTAAACCCTAAACCCTAAACCCTAAACCCTAAACCCTAAACCCTAAACCCTAAACCCTAAACCCTAAACCCTAAACCCTAAACCCTAAACCCTAAACCCTAAACCCTAAACCCTAAACCCTAAACCCTAAACCCTAAACCCTAAACCCTAAACCCTAAACCCTAAACCCTAAACCCTAAACCCTAAACCCTAAACCCTAAACCCTAAACCCTAAACCCTAAACCCTAAACCCTAAACCCTAAACCCTAAACCCTAAACCCTAAACCCTAAACCCTAAACCCTAAACCCTAAACCCTAAACCCTAAACCCTAAACCCTAAACCCTAAACCCTAAACCCTAAACCCTAAACCCTAAACCCTAAACCCTAAACCCTAAACCCTAAACCCTAAACCCTAAACCCTAAACCCTAAACCCTAAACCCTAAACCCTAAACCCTAAACCCTAAACCCTAAACCCTAAACCCTAAACCCTAAACCCTAAACCCTAAACCCTAAACCCTAAACCCTAAACCCTAAACCCCAAACCCTAAACCCTAAACCCTAAACCCTAAACCCTAAACCCTAAACCCTAAACCCTAAACCCTAAACCCTAAACCCTAAACCCTAAACCCTAAACCCTAAACCCTAAACCCTAAACCCTAAACCCTAAACCCTAAACCCTAAACCCTAAACCCTAAACCCTAAACCCTAAACCCTAAACCCTAAACCCTAAACCCTAAACCCTAAACCCTAAACCCTAAACCCTAAACCCTAAACCCTAAACCCTAAACCCTAAACCCTAAACCCTAAACCCTAAACCCTAAACCCTAAACCCTAAACCCTAAACCCTAAACCCTAAACCCTAAACCCTAAACCCTAAACCCTAAACCCTAAACCCTAAACCCTAAACCCTAAACCCTAAACCCTAAACCCTAAACCCTAAACCCTAAACCCTAAACCCTAAACCCTAAACCCTAAACCCTAAACCCTAAACCCTAAACCCTAAACCCTAAACCCTAAACCCTAAACCCTAAACCCTAAACCCTAAACCCTAAACCCTAAACCCTAAACCCTAAACCCTAAACCCTAAACCCTAAACCCTAAAACCCTAAACCCTAAACCCTAAACCCTAAACCCTAAACCCTAAACCCTAAACCCTAAACCCTAAACCCTAAACCCTAAACCCCAAACCCTAAACCCTAAACCCTAAACCCCAAACCCCAAACCCTAAACCCCAAACTCCAAACCCCAAACCCCAAACTCTAAACCCTAAACTCCAGCAGATCAAATGCAAGACCAAAGGTATCAAAACTTTAAACTCTAAACCTTAAATCCTCAAACTCTAAACTTTAAATCCTAAACTCTAAACTCTAAACTCTAAACTTTAAACTCTAAAACTCTAAACTCTAAACTCTAAACTCTAAACTCTTAAACTTTAAACTCTAAACTCTAAATCTTAAACTCTAAACCTTAAACTCTAAACTCTAAACTCTTAAACTTTAAACTCTAAACTTTAAACTTTAAATTTTAAATTTTAAATTTTAAAATTTTAAATTTTAAACTTTAAATCTTAAATTTATCATCTATTTAAATTCTAAATTTTAAATTTTAAACTTTAAACTTTAAATTTTAAATTTTAAATTTTAAATTTTAAATTTTTAAACTTTAAATTTTAAATTTTAAACTTTAAACTTTAAATTTTAAACTTTAAACTTTAAATTTTAAATTTTAAATTTTAAATTTTAAACTTTAAATTTTAAAACTTTAAACTTTAAATTTTAAATTTTAAATTTTAAACTTTAAATTTTAAACTTTAAATTTTAAATTTTAAATTTTAAATTTTAAACTTTAAATTTTAAATTTTAAATTTTAAACTTTAAATTTTAAATTTTAAATTTTAAATTTTAAATTTTAAATTTTAAATTTTAAATTTTAAATTTTAAATTTTAAATTCAAACTTTAAACTTTAAACTTTAAATTTTAAATTTAAACTTTAAACTTTAAATTCTAAACTTGAAACTTTTAAACTTTAAACTTTAAATTTTAAACTTTAAACTTCAAACTTAAACCTTAAACTTTAAATTTTAAACTTTAAACTCTAAATCTTAAAACTTTAAACTTTAAACTTTAAACTTTAAACTTTAAATGCAAAAACCCTAAACCTTAAACCTTAAACCCTAAACCCTAAACCCTAAACTCTAAACCCTCAAACTCTAAACCCTAAACTCTAAACCCTAAACTCCAAACTCTAAACCCTAAACCCTAAACTCCTAAACCCTAAACTCTAAACCCCAAACCCTAAACCCCAAACCCTAAACCCTAAACTCTAAACCCTAAACCCTAAACCCTAAACCTCAAACTCTAAACCCTAAACTCTAAACCCTAAACCCTTAAACCCTAAACCCTAAAC
>JASVEL010005343.1:57500-156487 GCA_032618575.1 Nicotiana noctiflora
TTTCTGTTCATCTGATGCTACATCCCTAAGGCTGGTAATGGAGATTCTTAGCCAATATGAAGTGGCTTCAGGCCAACTGATCAACAAAAGCAAATCAGCAGTATTGATGCACCATTCGACTGATGAGGAGGTGGTTAGAAAGGTAGAAAGGATAACTGAAATGGGCAGGCAGGACTTTCCATTCACCTATCTAGGCTGTCCTATTTTTTATGCTAGAAGAAAGTTTGATTATTATCAGCCTATGATCACTAAAGTCCTTGACAGATTGCAGACTTGGAAGGGTAAAATGCTTTCCATAGGAGGCAGGGCAGTATTAATTTCAAGTGTACTGCAAAGCCTACCGATTCATTTGCTATCTGCTGTAAACCCTCCTAATTATGTTATCAACAAACTCCATAAGATATTTGCACAATTCTTTTGGAGTAGTTCAGTAGGAGGTAACAGCAGACACTGGGCATCCTGGAATACCCTGTGTTTACCTTGTGAGGAAGGAGGAATTGGATTCAGATCCTTACATGATGTCTCCAAGGCCCTATTTTGTAAACTTTGGTGGAACTTCAGGACAAAACCAAGTTTATGGAGCTCATTTGTGAGTCAAAAATACTGCAAGAAGCTTAATGCAATAATTGTTCCTTGGAAAGACGGCTCGCATGTGTGGAGGAAAATGCTCGAGTGTAGGGACCTCATCGAACATCAAATAATTTGGAAGCTCAAGATGGGGTCATCCTTATTCTGGTACAACAATTGGACTGGACTTGGAGCACTATACTTCATAGTACCACGGGATTTTCCTATTGATGAGAGCGTTCACAATGTACATGAGGTAGTAGCGAATGGAGCTTGGAATGTGAACAAGCTGATGCAATTATTGCCAGAAGATCTAGCAATGCATATTGTGGAAACCATAAGGCCTCCATGTGTAGGTAATGAGGGAGATATCCCATTTTTTATGTTAGAACCAAGGGGCCATTTTTCAGTAAAATCAGCATGGGAGTACTTGAGGAGGAGGGAGGATCCTAAAAGAGCATATAAGATGATTTGGGTGAAGGGTCTCCCCTTCAAGATTTCCTTTTTCATGTGGAAGGTGTGGAAAGCTAAACTACCTTTAGATGACTTCATGAGGAGATTGGGGTATTGTATGCCATCTAAATGTTGGTGTTGTGCCGAACCTAGACAAGAATCATTAATTCATCTATTTTTCACCTCAAGGGCCGCTGAAACAGTGTGGAGATATTTCTTGCCGAGAGCCGGTATAAGTGTTCAGGGGCTGAATCTTCATCAGGCAATTATAAAGTGCTGGACAGCACCTGTATTGCCAAGATTACAGCCAGTTATGCAGGCATTGCCGGCATGCATCGTATGGGAGCTTTGGAAGAGGAGGAATAGCCTAAAACATGGAGAGGCCGTATTTATTAGCAGGGTCATCTATCAGGTGTCAACACACTTGCAATACCTAGTTCAATTGAGAAAACCCGGACTACAGGTACCTCACAGATGGTCTGCACTGCTGCACATGTTGGAAAATTACACTCCTATGCTCAAATATGAGAAGGTAATCTGGGAATTTCCTACTCAAGGCTGGATAAAGGTGAACACTGATGGGGCATCTAGAGGTAACCCTGGGAGAAGCTCTATTGCCTATTGTTTAAGGGATGCCGAGGGAGATTTGATATATGCTTTTGGGAAAGAAATTTCAGAAGGGTCTAATAATGAAGCTGAAGCAATAGCCATAGTAGAGGCCTTGAGGATGTGCAGAACCTTAAACTATTCACAAGTGTGGCTACAGACCGATTCTATGATGATGAAGAACATAATTGATGGAACATGGAAGCCTCCGTGGAACATTGTAGAAACACTTGAGCAGATAATTCAGATTCAACAAGAATGTGTTCTTAGGGTGTCCCACATCTATAGGGAAGGAAACAAGCTAGCAGATCACTTGGCAAATTATGCGCTTGACAACGGTATGATCGAGTGCCATGATTTCTGGGAGCTTGATTTTCAAGGGAGGAGGATAGTGAATGCAGACAAACAGCAATGTCCATACTTAAGAGTGAAAGTAGCAAGGAGATAAAGCGAGGAATGATGCTACAACAATCAGGAGCATTAGAAGGAGATCATCACACTCAAATCTTTATAGAGGATAGTGTGATGATAAGGTTTTTTACTAACAATGTTTTCTGTTTTGCAGGGTTTAGATATGTATTATGTCTTATTACTTTGTTTCTTAGGGTGGTATTAGTATTTTATGCTCATCCCCTAAGAGATGAGGCCGGAACATATATACATATAGAGCTACAGCAGCAAAAGAAAAACAACAACAAGAGGCAACAATTTATTCATGATCAACTTGATGCTGGAATTTTCAAAAGTTTCAGCAAAATCAGAAATGCACCAACATAGTCAAGAAATGGTCCCAGAATGTTTAAGAGAATTGGGCACAAGAATACACAGATTTCTAAAAGAAAGGAAAAATGGCATGATCAGGCTAAATCAACACTTGCAGGAATTCAAAGATACAGAAAGCATTCATCACTACCAACTACTCTTTATGATTTAAGGAAGCCCCAGATGGTGGTATTAGTACTTCGTACTCAATCCATCGGGGAAGAATTAAACATAGAGGGGAGTATAGTGAACATGAAAGTCAGGAATTTTTAAATCAGATGTACATCATGCAGACAAAAAATTCCTACATTGCAGGGATTCTTTTTGATGAAGCATATGTATATCAAAGTAACATGGCACAAGCACGGAATAATGGAAAACACACTGGAGTTACGAATCTTGCCAGGAAAATGGAGCTTCATTTTGGCAGCAATAATAGAAGAACACGAGCAGCGGCATGTTCAAGCTCAGTCCAAGCAGCATCACAGTAGGAGATGTAGTCGCAACTCACAGCAGAGAAAAGAGGAAAATAATCAGTGGAAGAAAAAGGGTGAAAATAGAAAAGAATGGAGTAGTGGGGAGAGATATACCTGTGGTGAGAAATATGGAAAAGAGGGGACCCGATGGAGGATTTTCAACCAGCAAAGTGTGGGAAGTAGCAGTAACATTTTGCAAAACAACAATAAAATTAGGAATCAGTGGTTGAGCGAGGTCATGAACCAAAATAGAATGAAGGAAGGGGAGAGATTTACCTGGAGGATGGTGTCTCAGCAACTCATCGAGAATAAGAACCACAAACAAGAATCATATGTCAGTTACAGGGGTGGAGCAATTGTAAACAATGGAAACAAAATAAAAGACATTGGAGTACCTGGAGCTGCGGCAGTGATGGTGGTAAAGGAGATCCTAGCAGAACAGGAGGCAGCAGGAAAAGATAGTGAAGCAGGAAAAAATGAAAAAATTAGTATAAGGTGTGGAATAGCTGTTATAAAAAGAAAAAATAGCAATGACAAAGGTTTACCTGGAGCTGATGAACATGGGAGCAACATTATCTCATACACTGATGTAATAGATGGAGCTGAAATGAAGCATTGGAAGAGAAGAGATGGAGATAGAGGAAAGGAAGGGTGTTCTCTCATTGAGAGAGTTTTGTGTCCGAAGAGAGGAAAGAGAGGAAAGAGAGGAAATGAGAGGACTAGAATGGACTGGCTTCTCGATATACACTATACAGTGTATGCATTAGAATCTAGGAGCTTTGAATGGTGGATTATGAGTTACATAGAGATAATTGAATGGTGGAGATTAAAGGAGAGTACATTTGATAGTAGAAAGGTCAATCTTTTGGAGACTGTTGATACACTCTATGCTGAATGCATTGGTATTGACAAATATTGCAGAGATCCAACGGTTAAGGAAATAGATCTAACGGCTGAAATTCAAAATGTCTGTGTTGGGAATCAAACAGGGAGGAAAATGTGGCCAGTTCTTAAAGCTGAATCTCAGGAGATAATGTGGAATTGTGGTCACACGTGTAAACAGTACTGTCTCTTGGGGCTATATTTTAAATTTTCATTTCAATGGCTCGGTGTAATGTGGCTACTGAAGTTTTGGAGTATAAGGTGGTTATTCGTGCAATTGAAGATGCTGAAAATGGAAATTGATAGTGGTCATATGGGCAATAGTGATAGTGATGGGCTGGGTAGGCTAATCTTGCAATTTGAATTATTGGGTGAATTAAGTCAAGGCAGTGGTTATTTGTGCAATTTATCGTTGATAAGGAGAATTGTGCAAATAAATTGGGGTATTTTGAGAAAAGGCAAGGTTAGTACATGGGGAATAGGAAATGTCAGTACATGGGTAATAGCAGGGAAACAGGGATTTAATTGTTTTGACCGTTGGAAATGTAAAATGACCGTGCTTGGAATAATAACGGTCAGAATGTTTCTCTTTATTAATTATCTTCTTGCACTGGAAAGTGTAGTAGTCTTGAAAGGGAGTGTGTTGGGAAGAGAAAAAGTTACATACATATGGGGAAATGGAAAAGTAAAGCCTGGCATTAATGGGAAACAGTGGAGTAGGTGGGCATTAATTACACTCACATGCCTATGTGAATTTGGGCTTCATATGTGGGCTGTACCGCTGGACGAATGGGCTCCGTGCAATTCGGCGGCTGGACAAATAATTGGGCCCAGGGGTGACATAAGGCTGCACGGGATGGACGTGGGCTACAGGCGTATCACCTGGACGGAATTGGGCTGGTGTGTTTATTGGGCCTGTTTGGAGACTAAACTCGCACGGACAAAATCAATGGGCCGTTGGAAATAAGTAAAACCAACAGGCGGCCTACCTTAATTTGGGAAATGGATATCCAGCGTGTAATGCTAACCAAGGATGGAGTGATAAGGTGTGTATGGGGAAATGAAATGGTCAATGCATGGGGAAATGAAATGTGCAGTACTTGGGAGACACCTAGGTATGGGAAAAAGGTGAGTATTTGTGAGTCATTTATAATGGGGGAAAGGGAAGCAGAACGGGTCTCTCAATGCTATGGGTACTTGGACCGTTTGGTCATTACATGGCAGGCAGCTTGTATAGTCATATGTAACGTTACACAGCCTGTAACGTTTTTTATGCCCACGAAACTGGGCCTTTTGGGCTGGATAAGGGAGATCTCGGACTGGGCTTCGCTGGGTGTTAGTAAGAAGTGGTTACCGTTAATGACTTGGGATACATTGGGCCAATTTTTTGATAACTCTAGTGGGCCTTTTGCATCACAGACACAAACAAGAATGTGCTCGACTTTAGGCCATGCGATGCATGTGTTTGGAATGCTGGGACGTTATTGGGTAACTGATGATGTAGAAATGCTGAGAGCAATTATCCAGGTTTACTGGGCTCACCTATTTGGGCTTATGGATTTGGTGGTCTGGACAGAATTTTCATGCATGGACTTCAATGCTTGGACATCACACTTTATGCTAATTTTCACATGGGCTAGTTTATATTTTACAAATATTAGTAGTATTAATGTGATATCAAATTTGAGTATCATACTCAAGTTTGATAATAGGTAAATGTATTACCATTTTATATTTGCTACATTTATTAGGTCTTTGGACATGTTGTACTTTCTTTATTTTATATATATAAAAAACTAGCCCTAGGCACTGCCTAGTGGATTGATCAAAAAAAAAAAAAAAAAACCCTAATCAGCAGGCTGTACAAATTCAGGAAAGGAAACAAATTGTTAATGTGATCAACCAGGATGTAATGAATCGAGTAAGTGTGGTTCTTGCTAGTGTCGCTCCAGTTGCAGCTTCAATGGTGGAAAATGAAGGACACAATAGAGACAATGATGATCAAACAGTGGCCAATGAAGTGGGCCATCTTGATCGTATGGAAATTGAAAAGGAATTGGGAAACTTTGGTGAGAAACAAACAAAGGAACAAGATGTGAGCCTTGTGGGGTGTGACAAATTGCAGCATAGTCACGCTGAACAATTAATTGGAAATGCTGGTGCGATGGGCCAGCCAGTACCTTTGACTAAGCTACTTCATACTGCTGGAAAGGATACAAAAAATGATGTAGGCTACAACTTAGCAAAAAGGGAAAACAATAACATTGGCAAAGTTCAAACGCGCATGGATACAGTGAGTAACGTTGCAGCTGGAAAGGTTGAAGCTAATAGTGTGCAGCACATGGGCCAGTGGGGTCGTGATTATAAAAAATCATCTGCAACTCTTTTGGAAAACATTTCAACCGAAAATATGGAGGAAAGCCATAAAGGTATGCAACAATTAATTAATAAGAGTAGGGGCCATGTGGAAAGCAAAATAATGGAGCAAGTAGTCAAATATGTGGGCCACATGAATTCATCTACTTTTCTAGGCAAAAATAGTGTTACAAACGGGCAAAGCACTAATGTCCTTGATAGAAAACATTGTCAAAAAGCTACACTGAACCCTGAACCCTGAACCCTGAACTCTGAACCCTGAACCCTAAACCCCCCAAAACCCTAAACCAACGATTTTCAAGCCTAGAGAGAGAAGCTCTGGGCGTTTTTTCTGATTCTAGAGAGAGAAAGTTCGTTTTTTGGTGGCCATGGCCAATTTGGCCGGCGGCCAACCCCCCCAGTGGCGGGTCCGCCCACCCCCCAGGTCGCCCCACCCCTACTACAACGAACACAACTACCCAGCCACCCAAAACACAGAATGATACTCAAATTCCAATGAACTATGCAAGAGCAGTGAAAAATACGTTGAATAATGATACAAATCAAAATCGGGTTGCTGCAGTTGAGCCAATTCAGTTAAGACGAGCTCAATTATATCAAGGTCAGCCTTTGGTTTGTTTTACAGAAGCTGAAGTAGAACGTATGAACTTAATTGAAGGTTTGCAATATGCTGTTGTTTGCAAATTTTCTTACGGGTGGCCTTAACTTAATGAATTGCGTCGTATATTGCCTATTCAATGTGGAGTTAAGGGTGAATGCACAATTGGCTATTTACGAGATAGGCATGTTTTAATTAGATTTACTCTATGGCAAGATTATGTTGATTTCTCATCAAAAGTGTTCATTATGTCAAAGATAAATTTGCCAATGAGTATCAAGCTTAGAACATTAATATACGATGCTAAGTTTAAGGTTGGTGAAGAGACACCAAAGGTTATGGCCTGGATATCTTTTCCTAATTTATTGCCTACTTACTTTGTTAAAGAATGCTTGTTTTCTTTAGCATCTGCAGTTGGTAAACCTTTACACCTTGATCAAGCTACAATTAACAAAACAAGACCTAGCTGTGCACGAGTGAAAGTGTTAATTGATTTGCTTGATGATTTACCTAAGAAGGTAAGAATGGATATTATTAATGAAAATACAGGTGAGTTAAGGACTGAATGGGTGACAATAAATTATGATTACCTTCCTAAGTACTGTAAGGAATGCAAGATGCAAGGTCATGACATGTTTGAGTGCTGGAGATTGCATCCAGAATTGTTGGAAAGCAGAAAAGAGGAGAAAAGAATTGCAAATAAGGAAAAGGAGCAGAAAAATACTAATAATGAACCATTAATGATCTTAACAAGTGGGAAGGTTGTTGGGAATGTTGGTCCACACTGGAAACAAGTAAGAGATGGGAGAATTCAAAACATAGACAAGGCACAACAAATAGTCACTACTGGTAAGGAGCTAATAACTATGGAAAAAACATAAACAAATAAGCAGATTGTACATGTTCCACAGCAAAAAACAGCAACTACTCAGAAGGTTCAAACTAATAACATGTTTGAAGTGCTGGAGGTGGACAACAGTGAGGATAATGCAGACAAGCAGTTGGCATTAGTGAATGAACAAGAATTACAACAGGACATTCCCAATTCTAAGGGTGAAGGTCAATTAAATCCCGATGCAGCAGTTTTCAAACCTTCTTCACCTAATACTAAAAGGTCTAAAAATGCAGCAAAGAAAAATGTTCAGCCAGTTCAAGCAGAAAAACAAGATGCAGCAAGTTTAATTAAACAAAAAGAGAAAGAAGAGGCCAAAAGCAAAGAGTTAAGGCAGTATGAGCAGCAGGTACAAGAATCTACAGCAGCTTGGGTTCAAAGAGCATTTAATTGTAACATGGTGACAACAAATCAGTCAATGCAGGAGATACCTTCACAAGATACTAGGGTGGATTTGGCACTAGCAAATATAAATGACAATGAACACATTGAAGATGCTGATTTTGAAATTTTTCAAAGTAAAGAACAAGGCAAGTGGAATGGTGGTAAACTATGGTCAGAACAGATGGAAGAAGACGTAGAAGAAGGAATAATTCCTGAAGCAATGCAAAGTGACGAGGAGAATGGGGGAGACAATGCAGAAGAGGAAGATCCAAGTGTTAATGGGGAAGCTATAGGAGGTGAAGAACTACAACACAACAATAAGAACATGCAACAGAAAATAATGGAGCAACAGAACAGCAAAGAACATGGCAAATTAGCAGGGGTGGATGCAAACAGCAGTGATCCAGGAGGAACACAACAAACTGATCCAGGAGGAACACAACAGCATGTTAAACAGGCTGATTCCAATGCAAACGCTGCTGATCCGGGTGGAACACAGGGACTAGGTGCTGATTCTAGTCCCATGGCAGCTAACTTTCAACCAGACAGCCAACAACAACAATCACTACAGCCAGGTCAAGATATAGTTACAGCAGCAGCAGATAATGAAATAAATGAAAAACAGCTAACTACAACAAAGAAAGGAGATAAAATGGTGGAGGCAGCAGATCAAGCAGAAAAAGGTGCTGAAGCACAAACAGGAAAGGACTTGGATGAGGAATCCACAGCCCAGAATTTCCTCAATGTAGCCAAGCAAGGAGATTTATCTCCTAGAAAGATCAACCCGGTCAAATCTGCAGCAAAAGGCAAAAAGAAACAACAGAAAGAGAGTCAGAACAATCCACAAGGTGGAATTCAAACAAGAAGAGCACTGTCCAAATCAAATAATCATTAATGGATGCAATTATATGGAATGTAAGGTCTGTAAACACTATGCAGGCCTTTGAAAGATTAATTCTAATGCATAGACAACATCACTTTGAATTCATTGGAGTATTAGAACCCATGCAACAATCACACAAGATAGAAGGATACAGAAGGAGAATTGGCATGGGTCATGCAATAGTTAATGTTTCTAACAAAATATGGGCTTTCATTGATGAGGTATATGAGGTCGATATTATGTACAATATGGTTCAACAGCTGACATTGAAGTTATTCCACACAGAAACACATGTAGAACTAATTCTAACATTAGTATATGCTAAATGTGATCACTTAGAGAGGATCGAGCTTTGGGACTCTCTATATGCTATGGCTACTGATATGGCTTCACCTTGGCTGGTTGGAGGTGATTTTAATGTGATATGGGATGAAGAAGAGAAGTTTGGCGGCCTACCGTACATCTAAATGAGATTGATGATTTTAGGCATTGTGTAAATACATGTAACCTTACTGATTTGGGGTTTAAAGGAAGTATTTACACATGGTGGAATGGAAGATCGGAAGAAGACTGCATTTTTGAGAGGTTGGACAGATGTCTTGGGAATGAGGAATTTCAGCAAACTTTTCCGGGACTTGAGGTCACTCATTTACCCAAGATAGGCTCAGACCACTGCCCTTTACTGCTGAAATATGACATAGAAGCTACACCTATAAAAAAGCCTTTTAGGTTTCTTAATTTTTGGACAAAGCACGAGAAGTTTAAAGAGGTGGTTAAGGAGAACTTGACAGCAGATTTTTCTGCAAATCCCTTCATCATTTTTAATCACAAGTTGAAAAAGATGAAGAAAATACTGTCCACGTGGAGTAGGGAAACATATGGGGACATTTTTCAAAAAATTGCAAGTCTTGAGGAGGTTGTCGTGGTCCATGAAAGGCAATTTGAAGCATCTCCAACTCAGATGAATAGGGAAAGACTGCTCAAGGTACAAGCCGAAATGATTAGATACCTTGCCTTGGAAGAAGAATTTTGGAAGCAAAAAGCAGGGATGGCATGGTTCAAAGATGGGGATAGAAATACAAAGTTTATTCATGCTCAAGTCCGGGGAAGAAGGAAGAGATTACAGCTGAAGAGAATTCAAGACAGCAATGGTAATTGGCTAGAGGAAGATGAGGAAATCGCAGAACAAGCAGTTGCATTTTATAAGGCGCAATTCACAGAAGAAGTAATGCCTACAGATTTTCATATTATGGAACATGTTCCTAGTATGATAGATGAACAGCAGAACGGGCAATTGACAGCAAATCCTACTAGAGAAGAAGTCAAAAAGGCAGTGTTTGACCTAAATGCAGATTCAGCAGGTGGCCCGGATGGTTTTACGGGAGCTTTCTATCAGACTTGCTGGGAGATAGTTGGAGAAGATATTTTTCAGATGGTGCTGGCCTTCTTTAACGGACAGCAATTACCCAAGTGCGTAACCCACACTAACTTGGTGTTGCTGCCCAAGAAGAAGGAAGTTAATACTTTCTCGCACCTTAGACCTATAAGCCTCAGCAACTTTGTGAACAAGATCTTCTCAAGAGTCATTCATGAGAGACTTGTCGAACTACTGCCTAACATCATTTCTGAAGAGCAGGCCGGCTTTGTGAAAGGGAGAAGTATTGTGGAAAATGTGCTTTTAACACAGGAAATCATCACAGATATTAGGCTAAGAACTAAAGCTGGGCCTAATGTGGTGATAAAATTAGACATGACGAAGGCTTATGACAGGCTATCATGGCTGTTCCTTACCAAGATGCTAAGGAAGATGGGTTTTTGTGAAAGATTTATTGGCATCATCTTTGACTTGGTAGGAAACAATTGGTATTCAGTGTTGATTAATGGCCAGTCTCACGGGTTCTTCAAGTCCACAAGAGGGGTTAAACAGGGAGATCCACTGTCTCCCACATTATTCATAATAGCTGCTGAAGCTCTTTCACGGGGTCTTAATTCTTTGCATCAAAACCTATATTTCTGCGGCTTTGGACTGCCCAAGTGGAGTCCAAAAATTAACCACCTAGCCTATGCAGATGATACCATTATTTTTTGCTCTTCTGACACTACATCATTGAGTTTAGTCATGGAGATTTTACAGTCATATGAGGCTGCTTCGGGGCAATTGATAAACAGAAGTAAATCTGCAATGTATATGCACCATTTGACAGATTTGGAGGTGGTTAGGAAGGTAGAAAGGGTAACAGGCATCACAAGACAGGACTTCCCCTTTACTTATTTGGGCTGTCCTATTTTCTATGCTAGGAGGAAGCTGGAATATTACCAACCAATGATCACCAAGGTGTTAGATAAGCTGCAAGCATGGAAAGGGAGGCTGTTATCTATTGGAGGAAGAGCGGTTCTTATATCGAGCGTGCTTCAAAGTATGCCTATTCATTTACTATCTACTGTGAATCCACCTAGCTATGTCATAAACAGGTTGCACAAGATATTTGCTCAATTTTTCTGGAGCAATTCAGTAGGAGGCAAGTCAAGGCATTGGGCATCATGGACTACATTATGTATGCCATATGAAGAAGGCGGAATTGGTTTTAGATCCTTACATGACGTAGCAAAGGCCTTATTTTGTAAGCTATGGTGGAATTTCAGAACTAAACCAAGCTTATGGAGTGCCTTCATGAGTCAGAAATACTACAAAAAATTAAATACAATAATTGTCCCATGGAAAGAAGGCTCACATGTGTGGAGAAAGATGTTGGAGTGCAGGGACTTGATAGAACATCAAATTTATTGGAAGATGGGAATGGGATCATCTCTTTTTTGGTACGATAACTGGACAGGCCTAGGTGCTCTATATTTTCTTGTACCATCAAATTTTATTATTGATGAGTCTATTCATAATGTTTATGATCTAGTAGAAGATGAATTATGGAATGCAAACAGGTTAATGCAAGCTCTACCTGAAGACCTAGCAATGCACATTCTGGAAAACATAAGACCACCCGAAGTAGACTCTAATATTGACACACCCTACTGGATGCTTGAAACTAGGGGTCAATTTAGTGTTAAGTCAGCATGGGAATACCTAAGGAGGAGGAACAATACAGGAACAGCATACAGGATGATATGGGTAAAAGGATTGCCTTTTAAAATTTCTTTCTTCATGTGGAAAGTTTGGAAGGCAAAGCTTCCATTGGATGATTTTATGAGGAGACTTGGCTACTGTATGCCATCTAAATGTTGGTGCTGTGCTGAACCTAAACAAGAGTCCTTAGTACATTTATTTTACACATCCAAGGCTGCAGAGACTGTATGGAGATACTTTCTTACTAGGGCAGGTGTTAATATGCAGGAATTAACACTACATCAGGCCATTACAAAGTGCTGGACACTCCCTGTGGTTCATAGATTAAAGCCAATAATGCAAGCCCTACCTTCTTGCATTGTATGGGAGCTTTGGAAGAGGAGAAACAGCTTGAAGTACGGGACAGCAGTTTCAGTAAGTAGGGTGATTTATCAGATTTCTACAAATTTACAAAATCTGGTGCAAGTTAGGAAGCCAGGCCTCAAAGTTCCTCACAGGTGGTCAAATTTGATATTCATGTTGGAACACTACACTCCAAAATTACACTATGAGAAGGTGTGGTGGGAGTTCCCCGAAGATGGATGGATAAAAGTTAATACTGATGGAGCGTGTAGGGGAAATCCAGGAAGAAGTTGTGTAGGTATATGCATAAGAGACGAGGTAGGTGACATATTGTATGCATTGGGAAAGGAGATAAAAGAGGGGACAAATTCAGAAGCTGAGGCTACAGCAATTGTAGAGGCCCTTAAAGTCTGCAGAATGATGAACTACACGCATATATGGCTTCAAACAGATTCACTACTGCTGCAGAAAATTATTGATGGAGCATGGAAACCACCCTGGAATATTATAGATCAGGTGGAGGAGATTGATAGATTGAAAAGGGTTTTCAATTTCAGAATCTCTCATACCTATAGGGAAGGGAATGCCCTGGCTGATCACTTGGCTAATTATGCTATGGATATTGGAGACATTGAATGTTATGGTTTTTGGGATCTGGACACTCAAGGCAGGAGACTGGTGAATATAGATAAGATGCAATGCCCATATTTGAGAGTCAAGGTTGCAAGAAAGTAATGGAGAAGAGGAGGATTGGGGAAGGAGGAGAAGCAGGAGCTAAAAGCATACCTCTTTATACTCAAACCTTTGCAGAAGAGAGTACAAAAGGGTATATTTTGACTAACAATGTTTTTAGTTTTGTAGGTCCCAATGGGAGAGTTGAGTTATTAATTATCTCAGCTTCACTTTTGGCAGGTGTATGGAAGGTGATATTATTATATGTTGTAATCAAGGTTCTATTGGTGGTATTAATGTTTAACATTCATTCCAATGAACTAAAATTACACATAGAAAATGTCATTTTTTCAAGTTCAACAACAGGATACATTTCTTATAAACATAGTGCGGACAGTAGTCTACTGGATGAGGCACAAGGCAAGAGTAGGGATGAAATAAACTCACATGCACATTCTGCTAACAATAAAATAATACATGATTTTTATTGGATGAGGCAGATTGGCATGCAACGGTATCAGGTAATGGGACAGACTTACAAACATCAGAATCAACATAGAAAAATCCACAAAGGAGAACATAACATGGACGACTACAGAGTACATGAGGCTCAGATTTATGCATGCAACATAGACACTACACGGAAGAGTTTAAGTGGGAGGGAGAAGACTTTACCTGGAGGTTTACAAGCTAGTAGGACGACACAAAAAGATGATGAACAAACACAGCATCCACACCTCATCAATATCATCTCACCTCTGTCCAAATCTCTCACAGATCGAAGAGAAGAACATGAAAGACACAAGAAACATATCAAAGTTAGTAGAAGGATAACAGGAAAAAACAGAAGCAAAGAAAAAGAGATGGAAGATAAGGAGAAGATTGTTACCTGGAAAACGTGCAGATCATTACAGGTATTTATTTGGAGCTGCGCATCCACGCAGGCAGGTAATCAGCAGCAGTCAATCCATAAAGGCCAAGGAAAAATCAAGGAAAAGAAAGTTAGTAGCAGTAAAAAGAAAAAAATGACAAAAAAAAGTAAAGAGAAAGTGAAGAAAATACCTTCAAAAAGGGGAGAGGAGACAACAAGGACATTGAAGCAGAAAAAAAGAGAAAATATCAGTATAAGGAGAAGAGAAAATGATAACAGACGAAACAAAACTAGAGGAAAAGGCGTACCTCGAGTTGCTGCAGCTAGGAACACAGTCGTCTTTAACTCAGACGAAGCAGAGAAGAGTCATCGAAAGAGAGGAGACAACAAGGAGATACAAGCAGACAATAAAGAAAAAATCAGTAGAAGAGGAGGAGAAAGAGCTAACAAACGAAACAAAAGTAATATAAAAGAAGTACCTGAAGTTGAGGCACGTACAATGGTCACAAACTCAGAAGATTGGATGAGTTTTTGTTGGAAGAAAAGAAATGGAGATAGAGGAGAAAATGTGTGGTCTCAAATGGAGAGAGGAATAGAAGTGAAGAGAGAAGTTAGTCTGAAAAGAGGAAAGAGAGAAAACGATAAGTCTCAAATGATCTATTGGACTCTCAATATACTCTATGTTGAAAGTTCATCCATCTCGAGGAGTATAGCAGAGATCACACGGTGGAGATTGAAAGAGTGTAGATTGGGAAGAAAAATGGTCAGACTATGGGGAAGGGTGAAAGACAATAAATGGGTGACAGCCTGTATATGCCAACGGTTGGGTAATTGGGATGAAATAATTGTGGATATAATGTGGCTAAATATTAAATATAGCTATGTAATCTGGTATGTAATCTGGCTACGATTGAAAGGGTGTTACAAGGCTGCAAGGGTGTTAGAAGGCTGCCAGGTATAAAAAGGGGTTAATGTGGCTAGAACTTAAATGTGGCCCTCAGAGGTTACCGGGCAGGCGAGGGGCTTCTACAATTGGGCTATTCGGATAAGATTTGGGCCTTATGCTTACACTGGATTGTTGGAAATAATATCCAGTTACATAAAGGTGTTATAACGTGGCTAGAAATGAAAGGGTATTACAAGGCTGGTTGTTATAAAATGGGGTTAATATGGCCAGATTTTAAATATTCGAGTTTGCTCTATACTGGCAATTCATTGATCTCGAGGTGCTTAAGGGAGATCCAACGGTTCATGTTGTACGATTTAGTTTATACAGTATATTCATCTGTTGATATTTCCTATGTTGTCTCATTTGAATTGAGGGGTATAGGGAAAAGGAAAAGCCTGCATGGGGAAATGGTAAAGACTAGAGTATGGGATGTAATAATGGCTCTCACATGGGCAAGTACTAAAGTGAGGCAACGGTACAGTGTGTGAATTAATTGCATTCCCATGCATTGTCCAGTGGTACTACATGGACCGTTGGGTCATCATGTTTTTGACTGCATGGAGACCAGTTATGATTCATTGGGAAACAAATGGATTCAAATATCAAGATGTTAGGTGGGGTATAATAAAGAGAACTCTGACAACGGATTGGAGCTGCTAACGTGTACAGTGGTTTTGATAGAATTTAAAATGGCAGTCAAAATGTTACACAGTGGTATGGGGAACAGTTGTCTGCCGAATTGGTTGGAGTGTATGGCAGTGGAAAAGATATTACATGGGAGACAAGCTGGGACCGCATGTGACAGAGGTGATTGGGCCGATTTCTGGGCCTCATGGCCAGCCGTTATTGCACAAACTGGTGGGCCTCATCACTGGGCTAAACTCGGCTGAAATGTGGATAAATAACCTTAAAGAGTGGGCCATTTTACACAACTACTGGAGCAAATAATAAAATGGGCATAATAATTAAATGGGCCAGTTTTTACAAGATAAATGAAGCTGGAAATTCGACCAGGCAGAACAAAAGAGAGGTACTGGGCTGGAGGCGATTTAAATGGGTCATACTAGATGGTTGGACGAATGCATGTACTTGGAGAACAAGTCATTGGGCTTGATTAAATTTGGGCTTGCAGACGGTATTAATGAAGACAAGGTGAGACTGGTATTTAATATAAGGGAGAAGCTGGGATTTCATCACATGGGCGTACAGGTTAAATTAATGGGCCATTAATTGGGCCACGGTGGACTGCCAACAATAAAAAAAATGCTGAACAAAGACATTAATCACAAGAGATATAATTGGGCCAGTGGGTATGATTTGGGCTGCGGGTTTAGTATAGATAATCATCGGGCTAGTTTTTTTATTATTATTCTTTTCATATAGTTATTATGTGAGATTATTGTTGAGCACATTGCTTAATGATGATCATAGGCTATATGTAGTAGGCAAGTTTTATTTTTTCATCACTCTAGATACTTTTACATTAATTTTGTATTTTCTTTATTTCATTTATATATATAAAAACTAGCCCTAGGCTCTGCCTAGTGGATTGCTTAAAAAAAAAAAAAAACCCTAAACCCTAAACCCCTAAACCCTAATCGGGAAAAAAACCCCTAACTTTATCTCTCTAAAAAACCTCTACCTTCTCTCTAGGAAGAAGGGTGAATAGTGACCCGTCACTATTCATCATCAGCATTTCAAGAAATCCTTCAAGGTAAGATCACAAAATTGGTCTCAAAATAACTTCATACTCTTTGTGAACAACCTCCAGTTGGTTTCTTCCAAAAATCAGTAACACAATTGTCCAGATCTTACTTTGAAATTTACCAATTACTGTAGCATTGTGTTCTTTCCATAAAACTGGAATTTGTATTATCTCGTTAGTGTAAAACTGTTATGTTGTATTTTACATAGCTCATAAATAAGAAGTTACAGAGTTTCTACCTCAAAAAGTGAAGCAATCCATAATTCAGTTGGTCACGTTACTGTAGCAGCGTATTTACTTTAGTCGCATTTTGAAGATCTTATGGCTTCTGTGATCTCTCCCCAGCCTTTGGCTGTGGGAGAGACAAATCAAAATGCTCAAGAATCAGCCCCAACCCATAATCCAAAATTGTCTTACGCCTCACAGTTGGTACAAAAACATTCTGCCGCAAAATCAACAAAACTGGAATTATGTCCAGTAATGTTTGTGCACGGACAACCTTCTGTGGATTTCACTATAGAAGAAGTTAATGCATTCACTGTGGAAGAAGGATTACATCAAGCTGTAATTCTCAAATTCTCGTATGGGAAGCCAGATATCAAGGACTTGCGACAGTTGATCCCAAAACAATTTGACGTCAAAGGGAATTGCAATGTTGGACAACTTGAATTTCGTCACATTTTGGTAAGGTTTGATCTCTTTGATGATTTTGTTCGAGTTTTGTCAAAAGCTACTGGTTTTGTTAAAGAAAAGGGAGAGGAGTACTTCTTCAGATCTTTTCCATGGACTATGGGTTTTAATCCGCGAGAAGAAACACCGAAGGCAGTCGTTTGGATTTCAATGCCTGATTTGCCTGCTAATTTATTTGCAAAGAAATCCTTACTGTCCATAGCTGCAGCAATAGGTAAGCCTTTGGCTGTAGACAAAGCGACCCAAGATCGAACGCGACCAAGTACAGCCAGGGTTAAAGTGTTACTAGACTTAACGGATAAACATCCTAACAAAATCAGGATCAATATAGTGGATGCTAATTCTGGAAAGTCTGTTGAATATCATCAAGTGATCGTATATGATAATCTCCCGAAATATTGCACATGCTGTATGCATCAAGGACATGAAGAAAAAAACTGTCGTTGGAGGGTCGACACAAGCAATGATGATTCAGCACTTGTAAATGCAGGGGAAGAACAACGCAGTATTGATAAGCTGCAGGGTAATGCTAGGGACCTCCTTAACTCTATAAGGATTGAGAAAAAAAAAGGTGAAGCAAGTCTTGTTAACTCAACAGATGGGCAAGGAAGAGCAGAGGTTATGGCAACTACTGTTCCATTGAATTTTATACAGGATCGAACTCAGTGTGTGGAATCCACTGATGCACCTAAGAAAACTGAGGTGCAGATTGGTATGGACGCATTGGAGTGTGCAGCGGATCAATGCACAAAAACAGTGAATAAAGACCCTAAGCTGCAAGCTCCTGATCGAGCTACTATGTCTTTAAGATTGGAGACTAATCTGCCAAAGATAGCAGTTGAGGGTCGATCTATTGCAGCAAGTAAAGGAGATGCTGCTGCAGCAGCAATTTGTTTACCTGGTGCGAGCTCAAAAGGAGTAGATGGTCACGTAAAGGTAGCTCGACATGAAATATCTCAATGGAAAGCAGTTAAAGGCAATAGAGATCCAAACAAAACTAAACAACATGAAGGCACTACTATAGAGGGGAAACAACCACCTATCGAGCAAAATGTTGCATTACATCAGGTGAAGGAAAAAGTTGGAAATGCTAATAGATTCTCAGTTTTACAAAATGAATTTTTTAACATTGTTGAAAATGAGGCAAAAGATCGAACTGAGCACCCTATAACACCAACAACATCTACTGGTACATTGATATTTCCTACTGATCGAGCTGTCATTGGGGATATAAGTGCAATCGACGGTAAAGATAAATGTGACCGAGCTCGCAAGTGTACTACTGGTACAGTAGCAGTAGACATCCCTGCATCTATTGTGTTCTCAAGGTTGGAAAGAATACATGGTCATTCAGGTGATGCAACAGGTGGAAATAATCACAACACATGGACTGAAAATAAAGAAGAAAAAGCAACAGACTGTCGTACACTACAAAATGCATCTGCTGGTGCTCACAAAGTGGAGACATCTACTGCTGCAGGCACGCCAACAATGCAACTTTCAAAGGCTGAGCTCGATAAAATGGTAAAGGATGCACTGGCAGCTATGATGAAGAACACAGATCCAATTTCGACCAAAGTTGCAGGTGAAGCAGTAGCCATGCCAGAAAACAAAAACGATGGTCAGGAGCATTCCAATTTGAATCGAATTGCAGATGATCAAAATTCAATAAAAGAGGCTGATAAATGGCACAGTTCGAATCGTCAAGCACAAGCTCTTAGTTCCAATGTACCACTGTTACCATTTTCCAATCCTCATGTAGAACAAATCATCAAAAATGTCCAAACAGAAATGATGATGAACAATTTGGTTAAACAACCTTTAGTCACGCTGAACAAGTCCGTGTTTGATGTCCCATCTCAATCAGTAGAATCGTTTGGTGAGTTTGAGTTATCAACTGGAAACAATAAAGAACTCATACATTCAAACATGAGAGAGTTGGTCATCAAATCCAAACTATGGGATCAACAGCGAGAGGAAGATGATGAAGAGGACTTCGGTGCTGGATTTGCAGGATATTCATCTGAAGATTGCGAGAAGGAAGAGTTTCAGGATAGCGCAGGAGAGGAGATTGATTCTCCAGTGAAGCAAAAACTACATGATGCAATTTCATCCACTCCCACGACTTGGAACATCCATGCTCCAGCTTTTAATCCCAGAAAGTCCCCAATTGCAGTCAATCCAATTGCAGCAGTAGGAACTTTGATTCACGCTATAGAAGCCAAGCAAAATACAACAGATGGTCCTAATGTACAGCAGCAGCAAATAAGCCATAACCCAAACACGGGGCAACAACAACTTGTTACAACCCCTCCAGTCATTTCGTTAGAGGATAGGAAGCTACTGGATGCTTTGGTGAGTTCCAATCCAATAACTTCCTTAACTGTTGGTAGTACTGGAAAAATCAGCAAAAGCAGAAACACAATGCAAAACAGAGAACAGCAACAAACCAATGCAATTGTCACAATTTCTCATGAAGGAAACACTTTGGTGACACAAGATATAGGGCAAGTCATGCCAAATCCAGTAGCTGTGGGCAGAGACTCATTTGAAATAGGTGAGGAAGAGGATACTCTAAATCAACTACGGGCAGAAGCAGCAAGGAAAGGCGATTTGTCACCAATGCACAGCGGAAAACATAGGAAATCGAGAACAAGAGATAAAAGTTGGGATGGTAGGCAAGACATTGCTCTTAGAATACCACCAATGAGAAACGCAAAGCAAAAGGCAAGTTTGCCTACCACCTCCGCAAGGTCAAATAATTCAAAAAAAAATTGATAAAATTTGAAGAATATTTGAAGAAAGCGGAAGAAGAAGCGAAAGAGCTATAAATTGAAGAATACACAAGCTTCAACAAAGACGTCAAAGACTCAATTTTCTACTTTGTAATATTTTACCATTTTCTAAGTATCATCATCTGTAATATCATCATAGAGCATGTTATAAACTCTATGATGATCACTAAATATTTGGTCTTAGCAAGTTCTTTCTTTTTGCATGCTTGCTAGAGAGGTTATTTAATGCCTCAATAGGATTTCAACGTTAAGGTTATGACGGTATTTGTTATATGGGTAACAATACCGCTCTGTCCCCCTTATTTGTAGTTTTCCTATTTGTTGTAATTTTCTTTTTTGTTATTAATAAAAAATTAGCCCTAGGCTCTGCCTAGTGGATTGCCAAAAAAAAAAAAAAAAAAAAAAAAAAAAACCTAATCGGAGGGGAAGTGTGGAAACACTATAGATCCTCCTAATTTGGGAGGGTAAAAAAAAAAAAAAAAAAAAAAAAACCCTAATCAACTATTTCTGTGATGAATCCATTCAAAATGTTCACGAGGTGGTTCAGGGGAATAGATGGAATTCAGTCATGCTTTATCAACTATTACCTGCAGACTTAGTTGAATATATACAGCAGCAAGTGAAACCACCAACTCATGCTGGAATACTTGACAAGCCTGTATGGAAACAAGAACAAGGAGGTGATTTTAGAACAAAATCAGCATGGGATTATGTGAGGAGGAGAAGAGATCCATGTACTGCATACATAAATATGTGGATAAAAGGAGTGCCATTCAAAATTTCTTTCTTTATGTGGAAAGTTTGGAAAAACAAGTTACCACTGGATGATTTCTTCAAAAGATTGGGCTACCACATTCCTTCCAAATGTTGGTGTTGTGCTTTGCCAAAAGAGGAGACGATGACACATCTTTTCTTCACTTCATATGCTGCTAGAAAGGTGTGGAACCATTTTCTGCAACCTGCAGGTGTAAATGTGAATGGATTAACCTTCCATCAAGCAATTGTTAAATGCTGGACTTTGAATACAATTGCAAGGTTAAAACCAATTATCCAAGCTCTACCTGCCATCATAGTATGGGAACTATGGAAGAGAAGAAATGCATATAAATATGGCGAGCCTGTCTTTGTCAACAGAGCTATTTTCCAGATCTCAACACTGATTCAATCTTTGGTGAAATATAGAAAGCCTAGCCTACAGAATATCCCTCACAAGTGGCCTGATTTATTATCCATGATGGAACAATATGTACCTAAGTTGAAATATACTAAGGTTATATGGGAATTTCCTGAACAAGGTTGGATAAAAATAAACACAGATGGCGTTTCCAGGGGCAATCCAGGAAGAAGCTCAATTGGTTATGTATTGAGAAATGAAGATGGTAATGTAGTCTATGCTTGTGGAAAGGAGATTCAAGATGGATCAAACACAGAAGCTGAGGCGAAAGCCATTTTGGAAGCTCTAAAGTACTGTGTCAACAATGACTACATACTACTTGATCTTCACACAGATTCGATGCTACTTAAAAATGTGATACTTGGGGTGTGGTCTACACCATGGACTATTGCTGAAGAAATTGAAGAGATAAAGGCACTGATGGCCAGATGCAATATACAGATATCACACACACTCAGAGAGGGCAACCAACTAGCAGATCATTTTGCCAATTATGCTATTGACAATGGCCCCTTTGAATGTCATAGTTTCTGGGAGCTTGATGTCAAGGGAAGAAAGATTCTGAATAGTGATAAACAACAGTGTCCATACATAAGAGTGAAGGTTGCAGGACAATAGAGGAGAAGGAACAATTGAGGAGGAGGATGAAAGTGAATATATTCATGATCACCATAAGCAAAGTTAAGGCGAGTAAGGGAACAGGCAGGTTTTCTAACAGGTTTGTTTTTTTTGCAGGGGATTTCCAAGTGTATATGTCATATCTATCGATGGAATTTCACTTGGTGGTATCAGTGCCTAGCACTCAACCCAAGGAAAGGAAATCAGAGATAGACATATACAAAAAGAAGAACAAGACTAATCTTTTGTGCAGAGTTAGTACAAAAATGCAGAACAATGCAAAGGGTAACACTTTTGATCAGATGAACATTAAACAAAGGTCGTTATGCAGCATGCTGGAGAACTCTTTGAAAAGCTGCCATCCCACGGCTTTTGTTATTTCTTTAGCACGCGAGGACATTGAAAAAATTGAAAAAGAGGAAATATGTGACATGTTATCTATCCAAGGTCACAAGAAAAATATACAAAGGAAGACTGACAGCTTTGGTCAGTCACGCGCAGACAAAGGGACGATGCACGATGGCCTTTTTTGGATGCTTCAGGCATTTTGGACTTAAAAAACAAGGCATGCATAGTGCTTGGTATTTTAATCTAGATGCAAATGCCAAGAAAGGTAGACATCTTGAAAATGAGGGTCACATGCACACTCATTCACGTGCTCTTTTCACAATGGAGCACGTGCAAGCATGGTTTTGAAAACAAAATCACACATGGTATGGAGTGCATCTTTTCTTTCCTGAAAATGTGGGGTTGGTCACGTGAATTACAGTGACAAAAATCTTGTCACAAGCTATGGAACAACTGATGCATGCTACAGCCATTTACACGATGGACATTTTGGTCACAAATAACAAGGAATTTCATTTCTTTAATGTGAAAGAAATGTCTGTCGTGCATGGCAGGACTCACATGAAAGCATCAATGCAACATCTGTTGCTTTTTGGAATGTCACGTGAAAATGGAGTTACTGTATAGTATACTTCTGGTTGAGCAATGGTACTCAATGACTATTTCTTAATGAATTTTCAATTGGTGGTATTAATGCATTGCATTCATTCCAATGGAAAGGATTTAGAAGTAGTCAAAGAGAATCAAAAAGCTTACCAGTGTAGGTGCATTTTTCAAAGGACAAAAGGGTGCCAATATTGCTGGGCAAACAAAATACACTATGGACAAAACATTGTGGCGTATCTTATTTGGCCACACTTTGATCGAGAACATTGGGTATGGAGAGCACATGAAGCTGGTAAAAAAAATGAGCATGGGAAATCACTTTTGTTCCCAGGTACACGTAATACTCACATGGGAGCATTTTCTTGTCAAGCTTTTCAATTTTTAATGGTCAAGCCTTTCTTGAGAAAGATGCATTGATTTGGGAAATGCTTCCAGGCTTTGTGTGATCACATGGACAAAAGATGTGGCTATAATTGATGTTTAAGGTGATAGAGATAAATTTTTCAAAATGTCTATATTTTGGAACGTTTGGCCTATACAACCGGACAGCAAGTGCATTTACTTTGCATGGCCTATTTTTGCGATACAAATGCAAGAAAAGTGGCTACAATTACAATCTAGCATGCTGGCGCACAATTGGACAATTTGTCCAAGCAATATGAAATTTTCGGTTGGGCTTATAGGAAATGCAAATTGGGTATATCATTTGGGTCACTGGAAGCGGACAACATGAGCAATTGCTTTGCATGGGCTAGCTTTTATTATAAATTTCATAGTAATAATTTTGTAATATCAATTTTGAGTACACTACCCAATTTTGATAATAGGTCCTATGTAATTTACAAGTTTTTGTTTTTCTTTCATCATGTTAGACCTCCGGACAAATTGTTTTGTATTTCGTATTTTGATTTTCTATATATATAAAATAGCCCTAGGCGCTTGCCTAGTGGATTGCCAAAAAGAAAAAAAAAACCCTAATCAGATGATCAATTCAAAATGCTCTGCCTTCTCTCTAGAACTAGAGAGAGAAAGTGAAGACTTCATTGTTCTTTGACCTTTAATCCATCATCTAGTATGATTTCATCTCTTTTCTAATACCAAAAGAACGTCAATCCACTTGTAAACACTTCACAACGTTTTTTACATCCATATTTACATCTTTTTTATCCAGATCTTTATTTCAAAATTTTCGGATTACTGTAGCAGTCTACTTCATCATAATCTGGAAATTTATTTACATTGCTTTAGTTTCCAGTCATCCAGTTACATACCAGTCAGCTTAAAATCATTTACAGCATCATTTTGGTTCCTGATCTGAAGCAGTGTTACGATTTTAAGGTTTGTTGACTTTTTTGGTTTTTTGACAAGAAACTGATTTAGTTCTAAAAATTATTTTGTTCTCTAGAGAGAGAAAGTACAGGCCATGGCCAATCTGGCCGGCGGCCAGCCCCCACCAGTGGCTGGTCAGCCTACCCCCAATCTCGCCCAACCCTCTAACCCCACAAATACAACTACCCAGCCCCCAAAAACTCAAAACGAGACTCAAATACCTATGAACTATGCTGGTGCAGTGAAAAATTTGTTGAATAATGCTACAAATCTGCCTAGAGTAGCTGATGTCGAGCCAATTCCGCTAAGGCGAGCTAAATTACATCAAGGCCAGCCTTTAGTTTGTTTTACGGAAGCTGAAGTGGAGCGTATGAACTTAATTGAAGGTTTGTAATATGCAGTGGTTTGCAAATTCTCATATGGATGGCCTGAACTGAATGAGTTGCGTCGTATATTGCCTATTCAATGTGGAATTAAAGGTGAATGCACAATTGGGTATTTACGAGATAGGCATGTTTTAATTAGATTTACTCTATGGCAGGATTATGTTGATTTTTCCTCAAAAAGTGTTCATTTTGTCAAAGATAAATTTGCCAATGATTACCAGCTTAGAACTTTGATATATGATGTTAAGTTTAAGGTGGGTGAAGAGACTCCAAAAGTTATGGCCTGGATATCTTTTCCTAATTTATTGCCAACATACTTTGTTAAAGAATGTCTATTTTCATTAGCTTCTGCAGTTGGTAAACCTTTACACCTTGATCAAGCTACAATCAATAAAACTAGACCCAATTGCGCACGTGTGAAAGTTTTAGTTGATTTGTTAGATGATCTACCTAAAAAGGTTAGGATGGATATTATTAATGAGAATACAGGGGAATTAAGGACTGAATGGGTCACCATTAATTATGATTACCTTCCTAAGTATTGCAAGGAATGTAAGCTACAAGGCCATGATATGATGGAGTGCTGGAGATTACATCCAGAATTGATGACAAACATAAGGGAACAACAAAAGCAAGTACCAGATGTTAAAGCAAAGGAGAAACAAAATAATAATGGTCCATACATGGTCTTAACTAGTGGAAAGATAGTTGGCAATGTAGGGCCACATTGGAAGCAGGTGAGGGATAGAAGAAATCAGAATAATGAGCATCACATGGGGAACAATAACACTGGAAAGGAAGTAATTCATGTACAAGAAGATGCAGAGATGGTGCCTAAAATACAGCATACAAACAATAAGTTTTCAGTGTTAGAAGTGGAGAACAGTGAGGATAAGGCAAAAAATCAGTTAGCACTGGTTGAGGAACAAGTTGGAAATGCTAAATCAGTACAGAAATCGATGCAACTAAATGCAGCAGCACAACAGTTTGTACCTAACTCTCCACAAAATGCAGCAGCACAGCAGTTTACAACAACTATAATTAACACAAAGACACAAGTTGAGGGAGTTGCAGATCATCAAATGAAGCAAACAACAGCTGCATGGGTTAACAAGGCATTTAATCACAACATGGTTACTACTAACACATCAGTCCAGGAAATTCCATCACAAGATACAAGGGTAAACAAGTTACTTGAGGTACATAATGACAAAGAAATTATAGAGGATTCAGAATTTGAAATGTTTAAAAACAAGGAGAATGCAGAATGGAATGGAGGAAAGCTTTGGTCAGAACAAATGGAAGAAGACAAAGGAGAGGGAGATATTCCAGATATAATGCAAAGTGAAGAAGAGATGGAAGGAGACAAGGATGAACATGCAAGTGTGAATAGGAAAGACAAAGCTAACAGCAATTTTGGGGAAGAAGAGATGTTGTTGCTGATGCATGCAGGATATAACATAGATACTCTACCAGGAATGACGAAAGACAATGTGGTTAATGGGCAAAGTATAGACCCAGGTGGAACTGGGCAGCAACAAAGAGCACAACAGAGTGGGGTGCCTAAAGACCCCACTCAAACCAATTTTATCATTAATCAACTCACAGAGCAACAATCCAACCAGGATACAAGAGATACAACAGAAGCAGACAAAAAAATCAAAGAAGAAGAAAAGAAGAAGAGCAAGATAGATGAGGCATGTGGTGGATCCACATATCAAGTTGTTTCCATTCCAACAAATGGAAAAGAGATGGTGGATATAGACTTCAAGAAAGTGCAGGAGCAAGCTGGAGCTGTAGCAGTCACCGGCAAGGACATGGATGAGGAATCCACAGCCCAAAACTTCACCAATGTAGCAAGGAGAGGAGACCTGTCACCAAAGTACATTGAGCAAGCAAAATCAGCAGCAAAAATAAGAAAAAAACAGTCAAAAGATACATCAAATGCTCCAGCAGGAGGTGTTCAAACAAGGAGGAATGTCACTAAAAGCCTAAATCTTTAATGGAAGCAATTATATGGAATGTAAGGTCAGTCAATACAATGCAAGCATTTGAAAGATTGATTTTGATGCACAGACAACACAAGTTTGAATTCATTGGGATAATAGAGCCTATGCAACAAGCTTCTAAAGTGGAGAGATACAGAGCAAGAATTGGTATGGCGCAAGCAGTGGTTAATATCTCAAACAAAATATGGGCATTCATAGATGAGGTATTTGATGTAACTATCTTATATAACATGGCACAACAGCTGACCCTTAAATTGTTCCACATCGAAACTCACATAGAGCTTATACTAACCTTAGTGTATGCTAAATGTGATCCACTTGAAAGAATAGAGTTGTGGGACTCTTTGTATGCAATGGCTACTGATATGACCTCTCCCTGGCTAGTTGGAGGTGACTTTAATGTTGTATGGGATGAGGAAGAGAAGTTTGGAGGGCTGCCAGTTCACATAAATGAGATTGACGACTTCAAGCACTGTGTCAACACTTGTAACTTGTCAGACTTGGGTTTCAAGGGGAGTATCTATACTTGGTGGAATGGGAGATCCGAAGAGGATTGCATCTTCGAGAGACTTGATAGATGTTTGGGAAATCTGGAATTTCAGCAAACTTTTCCAGGTCTTGTGGTTACCCATTTGTCTAAAATTGGGTCAGACCATTGTCCTATGCAGCTGAATTGTGATATTGAGGCTCCTCCTATCAAGAAGCCTTTTAGATTCCTAAATTTCTGGACTAAACATGAGTCATTTAAGGAGGTGGTTAAGGAGAACTGGAATGCTGATTTTGCTGCAAATCCTTTCATTTTGTTCAACTACAAGCTCAAAAAACTGAAGAAAGTTCTATCAACTTGGAGCAGAGCAACCTACGGAGACATCTTTCAAAAGATTGCAAGTCTAGAGGAGATGGTGTTGGTGCACGAAAGGCAATTTGAGGTTGCTCCAACAGTAATGAACAGGGAAAGACTCAAGAAAGTTCAAGCTGAAATGATGAGATACCTAGCTATAGAGGAAGAATTTTGGAGGCCAAAGGCAGGGATGGCGTGGTTTAAGGACGGCGATAGAAATACAAAGTTCTTCCATGCACAAGTAAAGGGCAGAAGAAAAAAACTACAGCTGCAGAGAATTAAAGACAGACATGGCAATTGGATAGAAGAGGACAAGCACATAGCAGAAGAAGCAATTCTGTTTTTTCAGGAGCAATTTACAGAAGCTGCAGTACCAACAGATTTCAGAATAATGGAGCATATACCTAGACTGATTGAGGAAGAGCAAAATGAGAAGCTGATTGCTAATCCAACTAAGGAAGAGGTGAAAAAGGCAGTATTTGACCTAAATGGAGATTCAGCTGGGGGACCTGACGGTTATACTGGTGCATTCTATCAATCTTGTTGGGATATAATTGGGGATGATATTCATGCAATGGTCCTAGCATTCTTTAATGGCCAGCCACTACCTAAATGTGTGACTCACGCTAATTTGGTTCTTCTGCCTAAGAAGAAGGAGGTGTCTACATTCTCGGATCTAAGGCCTATAAGTCTCAGCAATTTTGTGAACAAGATTTTCTCTAGGGTGATTCATGAGAGATTAGTTGACTTGCTGCCCGGTATTATCTCAGAAGAACAAGCTGGCTTTGTAAAAGGGAGGAGTATTGTGGAAAACGTTCTTTTATCCCAGGAGATTATTACCGACATCAGGTTGAGAACAAAAGCAGGTCCTAATGTTGTAATGAAGTTAGATATGACTAAAGCCTATGATAGGGTGTCTTGGTTATTTCTAACTAAGATGTTGAGAAAGTTTGGGTTTTGTGAAAGGTTTATCGGCATAATCTTTGACCTGGTTGGCAATAACTGGTATTCCATACTAGTTAACGGTCAGTCACATGGATTTTTCAAATCCACTAGAGGGGTTAAACAGGGTGATCCCTTATCACCAGCCTTGTTTATCATAGCAGCCGAGGCACTGTCAAGAGGCTTAAATTCTCTGCACTGGAATCTGCATTATTGTGGTTTTGGACTGCCAAAGTGGAGTCCAAAAATCAATCATCTAGCCTATGCCGATGATACCATTATTTTCTGTTCATCTGATGCTACATCCCTAAGGCTGGTAATGGAGATTCTTAGCCAATATGAAGTGGCTTCAGGCCAACTGATCAACAAAAGCAAATCGACAGTACTGATGCACCATTCGACTGATGAGGAGGTGGTTAGAAAGGTAGAAAGGATAACTGAAATGGGCAGGCAGGACTTTCCATTCACCTATCTAGGCTGTCCTATTTTTTATGCTAGAAGAAAGTTTGATTATTATCAGCCTATGATCACTAAAGTCCTTAACAGATTGCAGACTTGGAAGGGTAAAATGCTTTCCATAGGAGGCAGGGCAATATTAATTTCAAGTGTACTGCAAAGCCTACCGATTCATTTGCTATCTGCTGTAAACCCTCCTAATTATGTTATCAACAAACTCCATAAGATATTTGCACAATTCTTTTGGAGTAGTTCAGTAGGAGGTAACAGCAGACATTGGGCATCCTGGAATACCCTGTATTTACCTTGTGAGGAAGGAGGAATTGGATTCAGATCCTTACATGATGTCTCCAAGGCCCTATTTTGTAAACTTTGGTGGAACTTCAGGACAAAACCAAGTTTATGGAGCTCATTTGTGAGTCAAAAATACTGCAAGAAGCTTAATGCAATAATTGTTCCTTGGAAAGACGGCTCGCATGTGTGGAGGAAAATGCTCGAGTGTAGGGACCTCATCGAACATCAAATAATTTGGAAGCTCAAGATGGGGTCATCCTTATTCTGGTACAACAATTGGACTGGACTTGGAGCACTATACTTCATAGTACCACGGGATTTTCCTATTGATGAGAGCGTTCACAATGTACATGAGGTAGTAGCGAATGGAGCTTGGAATGTGAACAAGCTGATGCAATTATTGCCAGAAGATCTAGCAATGCATATTGTGGAAACCATAAGGCCTCCATGTGTAGGTAATGAGGGAGATATCCCATTTTTTATGTTAGAACCAAGGGGCCATTTTTCAGTAAAATCAGCATGGGAGTACTTGAGGAGGAGGGAGGATCCTAAAAGAGCATATAAGATGATTTGGGTGAAGGGTCTACCCTTCAAGATTTCCTTTTTCATGTGGAAGGTGTGGAAAGCTAAACTACCTTTAGATGACTTCATGAGGAGATTGGGGTATTGTATGCCATCTAAATGTTGGTGTTGTGCTGACCCTAGACAGGAATCATTAATTCATCTCTTTTTCACCTCAAGGGCTGCTGAAACAGTGTGGAGATATTTCTTGCCGAGAGCCGGTATAAGTGTTCAGGGGCTGAATCTTCATCAGGCCATTATAAAGTGCTGGACAGCACCTGTATTACCAAGATTACAGCCAGTTATGCAGGCATTGCCGGCATGCATCGTATGGGAGCTTTGGAAGAGGAGGAATAGCCTAAAACATGGAGAGGCCGTATCTATTAGCAGGGTCATCTATCAGGTGTCAACACACTTGCAATACCTAGTTCAATTGAGAAAACCCGGACTACAGGTACCTCACAGATGGTCTGCACTGCTGCACATGTTGGAAAATTACACTCCTATGCTCAAATATGAGAAGGTAATCTGGGAATTTCCTACTCAAGGCTGGATAAAGGTGAACACTGATGGGGCATCAAGAGGTAACCCTGGGAGAAGCTCTATTGCCTATTGTTTAAGGGATGCCGAGGGAGATTTGATATATGCATTTGGGAAGGAGATTCTTGAAGGGTCTAATAATGAAGCTGAAGCAATAGCCATAGTAGAGGCCTTGAGGATGTGCAGAACCTTAAACTATTCACAGGTTTGGCTACAGACAGACTCCATGCTGATGAAGAACATAATTGATGGAACATGGAAGCCTCCATGGAGCATTGTGGAAATACTTGAGCAAATAATTCAGATTCAACAAGAATGTGTTCTTAGGGTCTCCCACATCTATAGGGAAGGAAACAAGCTAGCAGATCACTTGGCAAATTATGCACTTGACAAAGGTATGATCGAGTGCCATGATTTCTGGGAGCTTGATGTTCAAGGGAGGAGGATAGTGAATGCAGACAAGCAGCAATGTCCATACTTAAGAGTGAAAGTAGCAAGGAGATAGAACGAGGAATGGTGCTACAACAATCAGGAGCATTAGAAGAAGATCATCACACTCGAATCTTTATAGAGGATAGTGTGATGATAAGGTTTTTTACTAACAATGTTTTCTGTTTTGCAGGGTTTGGATATGTATTATGTCTTGTTACTTTGTTTCTTAGGGTGGTATTAGTATTTTATGCTCATCCCCTAAGAGATGAGGCCGGGACATATATACATATAGAGCTACAACAGCAAAAGAAAAACAACAGGAGGCAACAATTTATTCATGACCAACATGATATCAAAAGTTTCAGCAGAATAAAAAATGCACCAACATGGTCAAGTAATGGTCCCAGAATGTTTAAGAGAATTGGGCACAAGAATACACAGGATTCTAAAAGAAAGGAAAAATGGCATAATCAGGCTAAATCAACACTTGCAGGAATTAAAAGATACAGAAAGCATTCATCGCTACCAGCTACTCTTTATGTTTTAAGGAAGCCCCAGATGGTGGTATTAGTACTGCGTACTCAATCCATCGGGGAAGAATTAAACATAGAGGGGAGTATTGTGAACATGAAAGACATGAATGTTACACATAAAAATCACAGGTTCTTAAATACAGTTTTTAAATCAGATGTACATTATGCAGACAGAAAAATTCCTACATTACAGGGATTTGTTTGGATGAAGCATGTGTATATCAAAGCAACAAGGCACAAGCACAGAATAATGGTACACACAATGAAGTTACGAATCTTACCCGGAAAATGGAGCTTCATTATGGCAGCAACAAAGCAGAGTCAGGTTCAAGAACAGTCCAAACAGCCTAACCTCCAGGAGAGGCTCATGCGACATCAAAAAACAAAAAGAAAAATTAGGCCAAGAGGACGAGAAAAAGGAAATATTGAAAATAGAGTCAACAACCATCAGATACATGGAAATAAGAAGAATTTTATATGTAGTAGAACAAAAGGAGAAATTACCTGGATGGTGAGGAGCAGGGAAAGAGAGCATCAATGTAGGGTGAGTCAGCTTCGATGTGATGAAGTTTCTCGGAAGGAGAATGAAAACAGTCATCAAAAAAGGAGTAAGAATAATAAACAAAAAGAAAAAATCGAGCTGATTACCTGGGGTGAATTTGGAGAAGAGGAGCAGCGAAAATGGCAGCAGGCTTTCATGGAGCAACAGGAAACAAGAGAAGATAATGAAGCAGCCAAAAAAGAAAATATTAGTAGTAGGGGTGGAGAGACTGACAAAAAACCAAATAAAAGCAAGGAAAGAGGATTACCTGTTGTTCATGCAGCTGAAAGATTATTCATTTCGAAGTCAGGTGCATCGGAGGAATCAAGGATGGTTTTTTGGGAGATAGATGATGAAGATAGAACAGAAGAGATGAAGAAGCTAAGAGAGAGAATGCTTAGTCTGGAGAGAGGAAAGAAAGAAAATGAGAGGTCTAACATCTGTTTGAATATCAATATACACTATACTGAAGTTTCATCGGTATTGAGGAATAATGCAGAGATCCAAAGGTACATAGCAGTGATCAAACGGTTGAAATTGAAGAGAGGAAAGAGATTAAAGTCTGTTGATATTTCCTATGCTGTCTCATTTGAATGGTATATTAAATGGACCATTGGACATAAGGAAAACAAACAGGCGGGTTAATTTTAATTGGGTAACGGCTAGTATAATGTTACACAAGGCAGAAGAGATAAGGTGTGAATGGGGAAATGAAATGATCAGTGCATGGGGAAACGAAAAGTACAGTACCTGGCAAACAACTGGGTATGGGAAAAAGGTGAGTAGTTGGGGTGTATTAATTGCATCCACATGCATATGTATTTGTGCATTGAGACGGGAGAAGTGGTTACAATTGAAATCAATTTGTAATATTAACTGGTCTAATGGCTATGACATGCAATTAGGCCTTTTGACCGTGAAGGAAAGCAGAAGAATGAGGGTATTGGAGAATGGAAAAGCTGACAGGCGTGTCTTGAAGAAAGGAAAAGAGGCTGATAATGTGAATTGGGATATGGACAAGGTAATAAATGGGGACAACTGGACACGGTCAACAAGAAATAGGTGGGGAGGTGGGAAATGTGAAGCTATGACCCATGACATTAGTACAATATTGGGCCGCACAATTTGGGCGGGCATTGTCTCTGGGGTCTGTTTGGGTAGTACACGGGCGGCTAGACTGGGCTGCTTGGGTGAACACGAATTTGGGCCTGGACTGGGCGTGTTTTTGGACCAGTGGATGTATCGTGGGCCAATTCATTTGGGCCTTAGCTGGCCGTTTGGACTGGAGGCATACAACATACACTGGACTGGTTCATTAGGCCAACATATATGGGCTGGCAGACGAAATACAAATGGGATCAAATTTAAATGGGATGCTGGTATCAAAACTGGGCTGTTTGGGCGAAAAATAAGTCCACAACTCCTACTGGCACATTTGCTCGACGTTCCTGTTGGGCTCTATTGGCCCAATGTCATTTGGAGACACTCATGTTCATTTGGATCAGTTACGAATGGGCTACAGTGCACAAAACATTGGAATTTAGCTGCTGGAGCATATTTTATCATTTTCATAGGACTAGTTTTTATTACTACAAGCTTTAGTAACCATTATGTGAGAGCATTATTAAGCTTAAGCTTAATTTTGTTCATAGGTGTTATGTACTATGCATATCTCATTTTCATCACTTTAGATCTCAAGACAATTTTATTGTATTTCTTTTGTTTCTGATATATAAAAATTAGCCCTAGGCCATGCCTAGTGGATTGCCCAAAAAAAAAAAAAACCCTAATCAAACCCCACCCAAAATTCTCTCTGCCTTCTCTCTACTTTCTCTCTCTAGACTTTCTTTACGCAGAGAAACAGTTTTTTTAACGGCAGCCATGGCCACCATGGACGGTGGCCAGCCACCTACGTTGGTTGGTCACCCCCCTACTGCTGTCGCCCAACCCCCACCAGCCCCAAACAACAATACCCAGCCCCCAACAATTGCAAACGAGCCTAAAGTTATGAACTACGCGCAGGCTGTGAACAATATGACGAAGAAGCCTGTTTTACAAGACCAAGCAACAGGCGTTGATCCTATTGTGCCAAGAAGAGCAAAATATTTTCAGGGATAGCCGTCAGTCTGTTTTACAGAATCGGAGGTGGAACGTATGAATATCATTGAGGGATTAAAATATGCTGTTGTATGCAAATTTTCCTATGGTTGGCCAGAAATTACTGAGTTACGTCGTATAGTACCAATTCAATGTGGTATTAAAGGCGAATGCAATATCGGAGTGTTAAGGGAGAGACATATATTAATTCGATTCACATTATGGCAGGACTATGTTAATTTTAGTTCAAAAAGTGCCTATTTTGTGAAAGACAAGTTTGGAGATGAATATCAGTTGCGTACTTTGATATATGATGCAAAATTTAAAGTGGAAGAAGAAACACCAAAGGTGATGGCTTGGATTTCTTTTCCAAATTTACTCCCTACTTATTTTGTTAAGGAATGTCTATTCTCTTTAGCCTCAGCTGTTGGTATTCCACAACACCTTGATCAAGCAACAATTAATAAAACTAGACCTAGTTGTGCTCGTGTCAAGGTGTTAGTTGATTTAACTGATGATTTGCCTAAGAAAGTGCGCATGGATATTATTAATGAAGACACTGCAGATATGCGGACAGAATGGGTGAATATTAGGTATGATTATCTTCCTAAGTATTGTAAAGAATGCAAGTTTACAAGGCCATGACATAGAAGAATGCTGGAAACTACACCCAGAATTACTGCCAGATAAAAAAGAGCAAAAGCAACCCAGAAACAAAGTACAAGACAAGCCAAGAATGGACAATGGTCCAATGATGGTTTTAACAAGTGGTAAAGTAGTTGGTAACCCTGGTCCTAAGTGGAAACAAGTTAGGGATGGCAGAATTCAAGACACAATAAACAAACCTTTACATATTGCAAATAATGGAAAAGAAATAGTAGCTATTACAAATCAAAATGCAGTAATTGGGGATCAAGTTCAAACAAGGAATAAGTTTGAAATTTTAGAAGTCGAGAACAGTGAAGCTGATGCTAACAGGGACTTAGCTGTTGTGGAAAAGCAAAATCCACACAAGGAGGCCACAATTCCAAAGCAGCAAGGGTTGTTAAATCTTGCAGCTTCAGTTTTTAAACCTGCCAATACTGGAGCAAAGAAAGGAAAGAATGATGAGGAGAAGAACAATCAGAAGCAGCAAATTCAGACAAATAACATCATGCAATTACAGAAAAATCCAAACAAAGGTGAACAACAAAAAACTAATGCACAGCAGGCCTATGAACAAAGAGTACAAGAGTCAACAGCAGCATGGGTTCATAGGGCTTTTATAAATGATATGGTAGCTATAAACACTTCAATTCAGGAGATTCCTTCACAAGACACATCAGTTAATAGAGCATTAACAAAAGATAAGGACAAGGAAGACATGCAAGATTCAGAATTTGAAACATTCCAAGGCAAACAAACACCATGGGATGGAGGTAAGCTATGGTCTGATCAAATAGAGGAAGATGCAACTGAAGGGATTATCCCAGATGCCTTACAAAGTGAAGATGAGGATGGAGGTAATAACATAGAAGAGGAAGATCAAAGTGTGAATGGAAAAGCTATAGAAAACAGTAACAATAAAACAAATCTTATGATCACATCAGCTGGGGAAAGTAATATACAAGGAAAAAGTGCAGAGAAAACAGATAAGATGGTAGCCAAAGAAGCCACATGCTATGGCAACAAGGTGCTAGATGGAAGCATTGATCCAGGAGGACCAAAATTTCAGCACAGCCAAGACATGGTTCCATGCATACCAAGTCCAATTACTGAAGAACCAATTCAGGTTCAACATGGAGGAGAAACAACAGTAAGTGAGGCTGCAGTACTACCAATGGAAAAAGTTGATGAGGTAAATGATGATAGGCCAGAAGGATTAGGAAAAGATATGGATGAAGAATCTACAGCTCAAAATTTTCTCAACATAGCTAAACAAGGAGACCTATCCCCTAGAGATATAGCAGAAGGTAAAGCTATGTCAAAAGGCAAGAAGAAACATCCAAAGGACAGTGCTATCCCTGCAGGTGGAGTCAAAACTAGAAGGGCCCTATCCAAGTCTATTAATTAAGGGATGGATGCAATTATATGGAATGTTAGGTCTGTCAATACTAGACAGGCCTTTGAAAGACTAATTCTAATGCATAGACAACATAATTTTGAGTTCATAGGTGTAATGGAACCAATGCAACAAGCCTCAAAGATAGAAGGATATAGAAGAAGGATTGGACTTGCTCAAGCTGTGGTGAATGTTTCAAACAAAATTTGGGCATTTATTGATGAGGTGTATGAGGTAGAAATTATGTACAACATGGTACAACAGCTTACTCTAAAATTGTTTCATACTGAATCCCATGTGGAGATTGTTCTTACATTAGTATATGCCAAGTGTGATCCTTTGGAAAGAATTGAACTTTGGGATTCCCTGTATGCAATGGCTAGAGACATGACATCTCCATGGCTTGTGGGAGGTGATTTCAATGTAATATGGGATGAAGAAGAAAAGTTTGGAGGCCTACCAGTTTCCCTAAATGAAGTTGATGATTTTAGGCATTGTATTAATACTTGTAACTTATCAGATCTGGGTTTTAAAGGGAGCATATTCACATGGTGGAATGGCAGATCAGATGAGGAATGTATTTTTAAAAGGCTGGACAGATGTCTAGGCAATTCAGAATTACAGGAAACTTTTCCAGGTTTGGAAATCACACATTTGTCTAAAACAGGCTCAGATCACTGCCCTATGTTGCTAAAATGTGACATAGAAACCCCACCAGTTATTAAGCCTTTTAAGTTCTTAAATTTTTGGACTAAACATCATGCATTCAAAGAAGTAGTAAGAGAGAATTGGAAGGCTGACTTTAGTGCAAATCCTTTTATTTTGTTTAATTTCAAACTGAAAAAGATGAAAAAGATACTATCTCAGTGGAGTAAATCTACTTATGGGGATATATTTCAAAAGATTGCCAGTTTGGAGGAAGAATTTTGGAAGCAGAAAGCAGGCATGGCCTGGTTTAAAGATGGGGACAGAAACACCAAATTTTTCCATGCACAGGTCAGAGGAAAGAGGAGAAGATTGCAACTAAAAAGAATTCAAGACAGTAATGGTAACTGGGTTGAGGAAGTGGCCCAGATGGATTTACAGGTGCTTTCTATCACACATGCTGGGATATCATTGGAGAAGACATATATCAAATGGTCCTAGCTTTTTTTAGTGGGCAGCAACTTCCTAAGTGTGTTACTCACACAAATTTGGTTCTTCTACCAAAGAAAAAGGAGGTTACTACTTTTTCAGATCTAAGGCCAATCAGTCTTAGTAATTTCATTAATAAGATATTCTCTAGGGTCATTCATGAAAGATTGGTGGATATTCTACCTACCATAATCTCAGAAGAACAAGCAGGATTTGTTAAAGGTAGAAGCATTGTAGAGAATGTCCTATTAACTCAGGAAATAATAACAGATATAAGATTAAGAACTAAGGCTGGCCCTAATGTGGTGATCAAATTGGATATGACTAAAGCCTATGACAGGCTCTCATGGCTCTTTCTAACCAAGATGTTGAGGAAGTTTGGGTTTTCAGAAAGGTTCATAGGGTTGATATTTGACTTAGTGGGAAATAATTGGTATTCTATCTTGATCAATGGGCAAGCTCATGGTTTTTTCAGATCAACAAGGGGAGTGAAACAAGGGGATCCACTATCTCCAACCTTATTCATTATTGCTGCTGAAGCACTATCTAGGGGGCTGAATTCACTGCATTCAAACCTATATTTCTGTGGTTTTGGTCTTCCTAAATGGAGCCCTAAGGTAAACCACCTTGCCTATGCTGATGACACAATTATTTTCTGCTCTTCAGATGCTACTTCTTTAAGTCTGATCATGGAGATATTATACCTATATGAGACTGCCTCTGGACAGCTAATAAACAAGACTAAATCAGCAGTATATTTACATCATCTAGTGGACATAGAGGTGGTGAGGAAAGTAGAAAGAATTACAGGTATTGGACAGCAGGAATTTCCTATCACATACCTAGAATGTCCTATTTTCTATGCAAGGAGAAAACTGGAATACTACCAGCCTATGATAACTAAAATTATGGATAAGTTACAGGCTTGGAAGGGAAGATTATTATCTATAGGGGGAAGGGCAGTCTTAATCTCTAGTGTGCTGCAAAGCATACCAATTCATCTACTTTCAGCAGTAAATCCTCCTAACTATGTTATAAACAGGCTTCACAAACTGTTTGCTCAATTCTTTTGGAGTAGTAATGTTAGTGGAAATAGCAGACACTGGGCTTCTTGGAAGACACTATGTATGCCACATGAAGAAGGTGGAATAGGATTTAGATCTTTACATGATGTTTCTAAGGCACTATTTTGTAAACTTTGGTGGAATTTCAGGACTAAGCCAAGCCTGTGGAGTGCCTTCACAAGCCAAAAATACTGCAAAAAGTTGAATGCAGTAATTGTGCCATGGAAGGAAGGCTCTCATATTTGGAGAAAGATGCTTGAATGCAGGGACCTAATAGAACACCAAATCTATTGGAAACTTAGAATGGGGTCCTCTTTATTCTGGTTTAATAACTGGACTGGTCTAGGGGCCTTATATTTTTTAATACCTCATGATTTTCATATTAATGAGGGAATTCATAATGTACATGCGATGGTAGAAAATGGGAACTGGAATGCTAGTATGCTACTTCAAAATCTACCAGAGGACCTAGCATATCACATTTTGCAGAATATTAAGCCACCAGGGATGAGAATTCACAAGACTGTCCCTATTGGTTATTAGAGAATAAGGGTCAGTTTACAGTAAAGTCAGCTTGGGAGTATTTAAGGAGGAGAGATCATCCTAAATTAGCTTACCAAAATATATGGGTGAAGGGGCTACCTTTTAAGATTTCCTTTTTTATGTGGAAAATGTGGAAGGCAAAGCTTCCTTTAGATGATTTTATGAAGAGACTGGGCTATGCTATGCCTTCTAAATGCTGGTGTTGTGCACAACCTAAGGAGGAAACATTAGTTCACATTTTCTTTACTTCAAATGCTGCTGAAGTTGTTTGGAGGTATTTCTTACAGAGAGCAGGCATTAACCCCCAAGGGCTAACTCTCCATCAAGCAATCATCAGATGCTGGAATGCACCAGTGGTGCAGAGGTTGAGACCAATTATGCAGGCTCTACCATCTTGTATAGTTTGGGAACTATGGAAAAGGAGGAATAGTTTGAAGTATGGGGATGCAGTTTCAGTAAGCAGGGTTATATATCAAGTATCAACTAACCTCCAATACTTGGTTAAACTAAGGAAACCTGGGCTAAGGGTACCTCATAGATGGAGTGATCTACTTACAATGCTGGAGAATTATACACCCAACCTTAAATATGATAAAGTCATATGGGAATTGCCTAATGAAGGATGGGTGAAGTGCAACACAGATGGGGCTTCAAGAGGAAACCCAGGCTGGAGTGCTATAGGCTTCTGTATTAGGGATGAAGCAGGTGACTTAATGTATGCAATGGGAGAAGAAATTGCTGAAAGTACAAATACTGAATCTGAAGCTAAAGCTATTTTGGCTGCTCTAAAAACATGCAGATTGATGAATCTTCCTAGGGTGTGGCTACAAACAGATTCCATGCTGTTGAAAAACATTATGGAACATGGATGGAAACCACCATGGTCTATACTTGACATATTGGATGAAATAAAGAAAATTTTGGAAGTATGTCAGGTCAGAATATCCCATATCTTCAGAGAGGGAAACAAATTAGCTGACCATTTAGCAAATTATGCTTTAGACCATGAAGATATAGAGTGCAATGGCTTCTGGGACCTGGACTCACAAGGGAGGAAAATTTTGAATGTAGACAAATCCCAATGCCCATATTTAAGAATCAGAGTGGCAAAGAATTAACAAGAAGGAATGGGGCATGGGATTCAACACTCAAACATGGAGATTCAAGAAGCAGGGAGCTAATCTGTAGCTCAACAGATTATCATCATACTCAAAATTTGGAGGAGAGTATGGTGGTCTTTATTAACATATTTTATGGTTTTGCAGGTTTTATTAATGTAAAGGTGGTTTATGTGCTATTGAAAATCCTATTGGTGGTATTAGTGCTTAGCACTCAAATAATAGTCATACATATCATGTTGATAATTAAAGTTCTATCATGGAACTATAGTTGGATGAAACATGAAGTGACTAAGAAATCAGAACAAGAATTGGAGCTATTAACACTATCCAGATGGTACTTCCCGAGGGAACCTCAGGTGGTGGTATTAGTGCTTTGCACTCATTCCACTAAGGTGATTTTGGGGAGTTCATCTAGATACAGCATAAGCTCTGCTCTAAGGTTTGAGGGCCACATAATAAACATGAAACAAAGTCCCCTCAATTTTGAAGAAGATTTACTGAATGATGTACATGTTATACAAGATAGGTGCATGCTTAAACAGATTACGGGGAAAGAAGATCTACATATAAAGAAAGAAAAGTGTACTGATTTGCACCTTCTTTGGTCTTCTCGAGGCCCAGCAGACAGAAATCAGCAGATGGATAAATTTTCCCAAGGAACCAGATACTCAGTCCAATCCAAAAGAGTACATGTGAAGAATAAGCAAAACTGGGTGAGTAAGAAACAATACCGCACATACAGTAGCAACGAGAAAGCAAAAAACACAGAAGGAAGAGAGGATTTACCAGTATCTCTCCATGATGATCAGCAGTTGAGCAAGGTTTGTCCAAGACATAAATGTTTACACCGGCGGAGTCATAATGTACATAAAGAAAACAAGAGGAGAAGGGAAAGTGAGAACCAATTCTACACATGCAGAGATACTAAGAAATCAAAAACAATCAAAGAAAAGGAGAATACTTTACCTACGACAGCTCAAATAGCATCACAAAATGGAGAAGCAAGAGAAGCCATACATCAATGGCAAGGAGATGAAAAGGGCATTCAAACAGAAACAAGTAGATATATTAGCAGAGGGAGAAGGAAAATTAATATAAGACTAAAGAAAAGGACAAAGAAGTCGCAGTTTATACCTGGAATGGAACCAATGGAGTCACTTGAAGATGGACACACGAAGCATCGAGAAAGAACACACAGGCAGATTTCAATCCAAAATGGAGACATGAAAGTAGAAGAAGAAAATTTGAGTAGAGACAGAGGAGGAGAAAGTATAAAAAAGATGAAAAATGGAGGAAAACAAAGTAAAAAGAAAAGGAAAAGACTGAGGGAGATGGTTACCTGTAGTGATACACAACCGTCCAAGACCAAATCTGAGGAGAAGAAGCTCCGATGGGGTTGGAGCAAAAACCAGCTGGAGTTCACAAGATTAGAGTATCAGTCGTCCATAGGAGATGATGAACAGTGCAATGTGACCTCTGCGGAGAAGAGGGAGATGAAGAGAGAGATGAGGGAGATGAAGAGAGAGATTGGGAATAGAGGAAATGGTATTCAGCTAGTAGGTGAAATGAATCGACTAATTGCTATCAACGGTCGGATAAGGTTCAGGAGTGTATGGAGATTAGGAAAGGGATCTAGATGGTTAACACCTGGACCTGGGAATCTGAAAAGTGGGGGTGATTTTGTAATATCGGGTGCTTCGAGAATAAGTTGGAGTCTTAATTGGCTAGCCGAAATAATTCAAAATGGTAAAAATGGCTATGTGGGTAAGTGCAAAATGGTTATTATTTGGCTAAGTGATAAATCAAAGCAGAAAGGGAATGGCTATTGGGCTAAGATCTGGGAGCAGAGATGGGCTAAATCATGTGTAATCGGGCTTGAGATGGTTTTGGCCCATTATCTTGGGTTATTTACAAATTTTTATTTTGGGACTTTAAGTGGTCAGGCGACGGTGGGAGTAAATTTACCTATATTACGCAATCAGAATGGGCCTATTGGACTGCTGGATCAAATGGCTGCTAGCTTTTATAATTTTAATAGGCTTCAGGTGGGCTGGACGAATCAAATGGCAGACTGGACTATGCTGAGAATAACACAATGGGCTGATATCATCTTACTTACTTTTTTTACAAGTTTTTATAGTATTATTACATTAGTTATAATTTTTAGACATAATGTGATATCATTTTTGAGTACTACACTCAACTATGATAATAGGCTTTATGTAATCTTTTCTATTTTATTACGTACAAATACTATGTAGCATAGACATGTTATTTTTACTTTTTATTATATAAATAAAACTAGCCCTAGGCTCTGCCTAGTGGATTTATTAAAAAAAAAAAAAAACCCTAATCAGAAACCCAACCCAAACCCCAAATGCTCTTCCTTCTCTCTAGGACTAGAGAGAGAAAGTGAAGATTTCATTGTTCATGGCTTAAAAATCAATCATCTGATAATTTTTGTTGATCTTTTTAATCCCAAAACAACGTTTCTTTATTATTGATCTAGTTTTAATCGTCAAAATCCAGATTTTGTTGATATACACAAGCTTTCTCTTTTTTTGTTCATTCACTGCTCATCGACAAATCTGGAAAGTGTTGAATGTATGTTCATTTGAGCTTCTAATCTGTAACGATTTGACAGCGTGAAGATCTCTGAAGCTCAGGTTTTAATTTTAAGTTCGAAGCAGCTCAGCTGGGTACTGTTCCATTGATTTCTATTCACTGCTCATCGAATCTGTTGAATTTATGCTCATTTGAGATTCTAATCTGTAAAGAGTTGGTCAAGATTGATGGCATCGTGAAGATTTCTGAAGCTCAGGTTTGAGTTTTAGTTCGAGCAGCTCAGCTGGGTGAAGCTACTGTTGTTCTGCTTCATCGAGTTTGATTCAGACTTCTGTTGAAGCTCTGTTTTGAGTTCTAATTTCGCGCAGCTCAGCTGGTGAAGAACCACTGTTCCATTGATTTTCATCGTGTTTTGGTCTGCTGGAGCTACACCCCTGTTTTCTTGTCTTGAGGTAGTTCAAGGTGACTAGACAGAGACAGATCGAACTGTGTTACAATGGCTTCGTCGGCCACTGCCCAGCCTCCCTTTGAGGTTGGGCAGTCGTCTCTCAATCTTGCGACAACCATACAACCTTCTATTAATCATCAAACAACCCAAACATACGCTAATCTGTTACGGCCGCAAACTATGAATAATATCATGCAAGTACCAAGCCTAAGTTTGAAGCCAGTGGAGATGTTACATGGTGAGCCAATGGTTCGATGGAAAAAGGCAGAAGTTAAGCAATCTATTCTACAGCAAGGCCTTAACCTAGCAGTCCTGGGAAAGTTCTCGTATGGAAAGCCAGTGATCCAAGAAATAAGGAAAGCTATACCAATTCAATGTGAGATTAAGGGTGCTTGTTCAATCGGCTTGATCGAAGAATCTCATGTGTTGATCAAATTGTCGTTAATGGAGGATTATATTCACCTACTATCAAAACCAGCTTTCTACTTGAAGGCCCAAGGTGAATTTTGGCAGATGCGATGCACGAAGTGGAGTCCATGGTGGTCTCCGGATGTTGAAACACCAATTGCGATTGCATGGATCTCATTCCAGGATCTCCCACCTAATTTCTTTGGTAAGGAGTTTGTATTCTCACTGGCAGGTGCAGTAGGTAGGCCGTTACATGTTGATCTTGCTACTCAAAATGGCACGCGACCTAGTTGTGCTAAAGTGAAGGTCGAGGTGAATCTGCTTGCCACACTGCCACAAAGAATTAAAATTATCGAGGAAGCTGATGAAACAGGTCCTGAAGAATCTAAATGGATTAAAATTAGGTACGATTACATGCCTAAATACTGTAAGACCTATAAGAAGCAAGGCCATAATGAGGAGGAGTGCTGGTTTATACATCCAGAGTTGCATAAGAATGCTACTGGAGAAGGCAAGGAACAAGTGAAGGATCGTGCAGTACTGTTGAGTATTGATATTGTAGGTACAGCAACAAACTCCACCAAGGTTCTATCAAGTGGAAAAATTCTTGGGAAACAAGTCACTAATCATGCTAAACAGGAATGGATGCAAGCAAGAAAACACAAGTATAATAGAGACAACAGAGGCTACATAATAGAGGAAAACAAGGACAATGAAATCAGCAAAGGGAAAGGAATGATTAATGAAGGTGTGATGATATCAAAGAATCAATTTGGAGCTTTAGAGGGTGAGGATGACAATCAACAGATAATGCAACTGACAGATGGTGCAGGAGATGACAATAAGGGAATGTCTGTTAATCCTACTGCTATTGAAGAAGGTAATTCAAGTAAAGATGTTTATGGGGATGGAGAAGGAAAAAACAGGGAAGAAGATGCAGCTAGGAAAATAAAAAAGGAAGCAGTGGAGAGGACAAATATGGTAAGGGAGCCAGGACATTCAACTGATGATGCTGCAGCTAGAAGGGACCAAACAATCGACTGGGTGCACAGGAGATTTGGGACAAATAAGGAAGAACTAAGACTATGCAATGTAGCTACAAACAGATCCTGCCAAGAAATTCCATCTCAAACTCATGAGGAGTCTGGGCAACAAGATGATTTTCATGAGGCCAGCTCTATAAAGCCTTTATGGAGTGAAGAGGTAGAGGAGATACATAAGCCGAGATCAGGAGAATTAGTGACAACAAGCAATACAAATGAGACCAACAGGAGACATCATATAGAAGCAATGGGAGACACTGTGGTAAACAGCAACAATAGGATTAGTAAGAATGATGATAATGCAAAATGTAGGGTGAATCAAAGTGAAATTCAACTGGAAGAGATTATGGAGTAAGTGAGAATGGGAGAAGACAAGAAATACCACAACAACATGAGATGACTGAACAACAAGGTAATGGAGCAGTAAATCATAGTGACCTTGAAGATATTGTGGCTTTTGTTGATGGGGTTCCTGTATATGCTTTGGTGAGGGATACTGATGATGATAAGGTGATAAATACACAAGTAGTGCAGGATAAAGGAGCTGATCGTAATGGAATAGTACATTATGCATGCAATGCTACAGTAAATCCCAACCTAGGGTCTGTGTATGAGCTTCAATTCAAGCTTATGCAAGAGCAGTTGGGAGTCATGGAGATGCATGGTGCTGTGTCATGTACACAAGTAGCAGAAAATGCAATTGTGGCTGGGAATGAAGTTGAGTCCATACCTGTGGCATGTTCATCAGACACAGGATCTCCTATGCAAATCCAACTTAATATGCCATTAAGAACTCCAAACCAAGTGTTACATGATATTATCACTCATAAAGAACTGCCGGATGGTATACAACAGTCCCTGATCGAACAACAGTTCCAGATTGAAGTTGAGGAAGAGGATGAATCCATAGCTGAAGTGAGAAGAAAGGTAGAAAAAAGCAACAGAAAGAGCTGCAACCACCTATTAGAATTTTGCCCAGAAGGGCAACCTCCAATGTGTCTAAATGAATGTCAAAACACTGATATGGAATATAAGGTCTGTAAAGACTCAGCAGGCCTTTCAAAGAGTTACTAATATGCAGAAGGAACATGGCTTTTTTATTGTTGCACTTATGGAACCAATGCAAAAGGTGAAGTTTCTACAGAAATATAGAAGAAGACTAGGCATGGAGGCTACAATTTCAAATGTGAATGGAAAGATTTGGTTGTTCTTTGATGCTGTGGTTGAATGGGATATATTGATAGACACTGAACAACAAATGACACTCAGAATTTATCATCGGGAGCTTGGAAAACACATAATGATGACATTCGTATATGCCAAGTGTTGTGCACTGGAGAGATTAGAACTATGGGATAATCTGTATTATCTGGCCAGTGATATGGAATTACCTTGGCTTGTTGGGGGTGATTTCAATGTTGTGATGGGAGAAGAAGAAAAGATAGGTGGTCTGCCAGTATATCCTCCAGAATATGAGGATTTTGCCTTTTGTGCTAACTCATGTGGGCTGTTTGACCTTGGCTATAAAGGTAGTCCATTTACTTGGTGGAACGGGAGACCAAATGCAGAATGTATCTTTTCAGACTTTGTTTCCAACCATTGAGGTGGAGCATCTTATTAGGACAGGGTCTGATCATGCTCCATTATTGATGTCCTGTGGTACAGGAGCAATGAACTTTATAAAACCATTCAAGTTCCTGAACTTCTGGGCAAAACATGAGGAGTTTTTAGGGGTGGTGAAGCAGAATTGGCTTGCAGACTTCATTGGTGATCCATTCTTAATGTTCAAACAGAAGTTAAAGAGAGTTAAGATTGCTTTATCAAAATGGAGCAAGTTAACTTATGGTGATATTTTTAAACAGCTGGCTATAAGGGAGGATGTAGTGAGAATTAAGGAGAAATTATTTGAGGAAGAACCATCATCAGAAAACAGGATAGTTCTACAACAAGCACAGGCTGAGTTGAAGAAGTATTTAAACTTGGAGGAACAATTCTGGAAACAAAAAGCAGGACTGAATTGGTTTGAAGAAGGGGACAGAAACACAAGGTTTTTCCATAACTGTGTAAATGGAAAACGACAGAAGCTGAAGTTACAAAGGATCATGGACAGTGATGGTGTATGGATAGAAGAACAGGAAAATCTAGCACAGGCAGCAGTAGAGTTTTATCTGAAGCAATTCACTAATGAGGGAGATGCTGAAAACTTTGAGATGCTGAACAATGTTCCTACAATGGTGACAGCAGAACACAATGTGGAGCTATGCAGACTACCAAGTCAGGAAGAAGTTAAGAATGCTGTTTTTGCATTAAGTGGTGAAAGCGCAAGTGGACCAGATGGATTCTCAGGTCTATTCTTTCAAACCTGCTGGGAGGTCGTGGGGCAGGATATTCATGAGTTGGTAGTGTTATTCTTTGAAGGTTGTCCATTGCCCAAATCAATAACACACGCAAATCTAGTACTACTACCTAAGAAGGCTCAAGTGCAAACTTTCTCTGATCTTAGGCCTATCAGCCTAAGTAATTTTGTTAGCAAAATCTTCTCCAGAGTAGTACATGACAGGCTTGAAAAGATATTGCCCTCATTAATCTCTTTAAACCAGTCGGGCTTTGTCAAGGGAAGGAGTATTTTTGAAAACATACTACTGACACAGGAGGTTGTGACAGACATAAGATTAAGAGGGAAGCCAGCAAATGTAGTTATTAAGTTAGATATGGCCAAGGCATATGATAGGGTGTCTTGGAAGTTTTTGATGCATGTTTCAAGGAAAATGGGATTTGCAGAAGGTTTTATACACATGGTGTGGAATCTGATATCAAACAATTGGTATTCAGTGGTCGTGAATGGCCAGGCTACAGGTTTCTTTCACTCGACAAGAGGTGTGAAGCAAGGAGATCCATTATCTCCAGCTTTGTTTGTTTTATCAGCGGAAGTGTTATCAAGATCTCTGAATAAATTGTTCGAAGATAGGCAATTTAAAGGGTTTGGGATGCCAAAGTGGTCTGATCAGTTGAATCACCTCGCTTATGCAGATGACACCATAATCTTTGCCTCAACTGATCCATACTCATTGCAGAAAATCATGGAAGTCTTGTCATCATACGAGAAAACATCTGGCCAGTTGATTAACAAAGCAAAGAGCTCCTTTTATGTATACTCCAAGACTGCTGCAAAATTGAAGGCCACAGTAGCTAACATAACTGGCTTTTCTAAAGGTAACTTCCCATTTACATACCTAGGATGCCCAATCTTTTACACGAGGAGAAGGAAGAACTATTATAACGACCTCACACAGAAAATAAAGGCAAAGTTGCACTCATGGAAAGGGAAGTTACTATCATATGGAGGAAAGGCCACATTGATATCAAGTGTGTTGCAAAGCATGCCAACTCATATGGAGTAACAAGGAAGAAGGGAGAAGCAGACACTGGACAAAATGGCAGAACTTATGTCTGCCAAAGGAGGAGGGTGGTGTAGGTTTCAAATCTCTTTTTGATGTGTCTAAATCCATGTTTGCGAAGCTGTGGTGGAGGTTTAGGACATCAAAAACACTATGGTCCAATTACATGTGGAATAAATACTGTAAGAAGGAACCACCTACTGTGGTGCAGTATAGGGATGGCTCACATGTGTGGAAACAAATGTTGGAAATTAGAAATGCAGTGGAGCATGAAATATTATGGGAGTTGAACAGGGGATCTACCAACATATGGCATGAAAACTGGACTGGATTGGGATCTCTGTATCATGTAGTCCCTCCAGACTATCACATTAATGAGGAACTTCAGGAGGTGGCAGACTTGCGAGAAGAAGGCCAATGGAAGGATGCATTGCTGGACCAAAAAACGCCCAAAAAAGTCCCTGCAATTATTCTGTGGGAGTTATGGAAGAGGAGAAATACAATGAAACATGGAGGTTCAGTGTCGTGTAGCAGAGTTATTCATGAGGTGAATAGGACACTACATTATTTGGCAAAAGCAAGATACCCATGGCTCACTGGGATTCCAATGTTGTGGCCTGATATGATCAGATTCTTAGAGCAGTACAAGCCAGTTATAGTAACAAGAATGGTAACATGGCAGACTCCATTTCACAATTGGTTCAAATGCAACACTGATGGTGCATCAAAGGGAAACCCAGGCCCTAGCTCGTATGGTTACTGTGTAAGGGATCATCATAGAGATATGATTTTTGCTAGTGCAAGGGAGATAGGGGAAACAACAAACATAGTAGCAGAGGCAAAGGCAATAATACATGGGCTGTCATACTGTGTGGAGAAGGATTTACACCCACTGATCTTGGAGACTGACTCGTTGGTGATGAAAAAGGTGATTGAAGATGAATGGGAGGTACCATGGAGTATAGCTGCTGATGTGAGAAAGATAAAGGACATCAAGAGGACATACAATGTTATATTCCAGCATGTATTAAGGGAAGGCAACACTGTAGCCGACTATTTAGCTAACTTAGTTTTCTCTTTTGCAGGTACAGTTAACTTTCATTCTTTCTTTGAACTGCCATCTAAAGGGAAAGCATTGATCAACATGGACAAAGCTCAAATTCCTAACTTAAGAGTTCGTATTGCTAAAAGAAAAGCACCAGACTGATGGAGAGGCTACAATCGACAATACTGTACTCATTAACTTACTGGAGGTTATTAGAACATTGCTCAGTGGTATCAGCATGTAAGCATGCTCAATCTGAGAATGCTTTGATAAGTTTCAGGAAGGAAATGTGTATAGTAAGGATTTCACTAAATGACCAGCTCAATTGGGAAAGAAATGCATGCAGAAATAGAATGAACTTTAATTGCAGGATCAGTTGGTTTGGCATAGAATTGGAGATAGTATTACACATGTTAATTACCAGTTACATCAAGGGGCTTCTGCTGATTACACTGTTTCATCGAAAAGGAGTAAGTTTGAAGGTCGTGCAGCACAATACGACATTTATAGCAATTCCTTGGATCTCACGATCATCAACAGACAAGGTATGGTTTCTGAATTTTGGACACTATGACATGAGTTGCATTGGAAGATCTACTGTGCTTCTGCTTAGCATGGTATGCATTCGAACTACTCTACTTCATCAAACAAGGCCAGATATGAAAATGGAAGTTACAACAGTCATTTGGAACCCACGATTACATATGATTAGGATATGGTTGCTGTATATGTTTGGAATATGTTGGATATTGCTGTGTCATTTCCCAGTGTTATTAGTATGTTTTCATACTCAGTCTGGAGATGATATAGTAGTCGACAACTTATATGTGTTGCAAGAAAGCGAGGCAAGAGGTGACAAGTATACTGGCAGCATCATCCTCAACATCATTGGAAGAGTCTTCTGCTTTGTAATGATAAAGTGGTCAATGCTAGATAGATCAAGGGACCTGATCAGTTGGTCTGAATTAATCACACTAGTTCATTCCAGTATAACAGCCATGGCACACAACATGGAATCTACAACAGGCATTTGGAGTGCACGATCGATTAGTGATTCATCGAGAAGGACTGAGCATGAGAATTCTGCAACACACAATGAAAGGCACTATTGGAATGCACGATCCCTCACTGACTTGATATGGTTGCTGAGTAGGTTTGGACACTTTGACATGAGTGACATTGGAAGATCAAGTGTGACATTGCTAGGCATGGTATGCATTCGACCTACTTTGTCTCAGCAAACAAGGACAGCTATGCAAATGGAAGTTACAATAAGCTGTTGGAATTCTCGATTTCATACTGCCACGATAAGGCTACCTCATTTGTCTGGAATATGTTGGTTACTGCTGTGTCATCTTCCAGTGGTATTAGTATGCTTTCATACTCAGCCTGGAGATGATATAGTAGTAGACAATATATACGTGCTATGGTTAGAAATAGCGCCGCGAGGTGAAACGCACACAGGCAGCAGCATCATAAGCATCACTGGCAGGGCTTCTGTAATGACAAAGATGTCACTTTGGTATAACTCAAGGGACATACTCTGTCTTGATCCAAGTACACTAGGTCATAGAATAATAACAGCAAAGGCACACAACAGGGAAGCCTCAACAGATTATTGGAGCTCACGATCGACTAGTGTCAAGACATGGATCATTTATGTGGTAGGAATACACTGTATATTATTATGTCATTTTTCAGTGGTATTAGTGTGGTTCCACACTCATTCTGGAGGTGACATAGTAGTATACAATGTACAAGGGCAACATATATTAAAGGTAGTTGAGATAATAGCATTCCTTTGCAGTAAATTATCGGATGGGAGGTTAATTTTGGTTCCTACATTGTGGTACTTCTGGATCGACTTGTTCATTGCCTATATTCCACATACTTTGGCACCCGGTGAGAGTTTGAGTGGTGCTACATGGTACTTGAAATGGGCAGGAGAAGTCAATCATAGCTGCAGGGCATGGACATCATCGTTTAGACTTCATATGCTAGATTTTTTTAGATATCACTTGTTGATAGATTCATTTCACAGTCTACTTATAGTAGCAGGACAATTTGTACTCTTTTGTACCCAGATTGGGATTTTATTTGTGTATTTATATATTAGCCACTAGGTACCATGTCTAGTGGTATATTTTGCTAAAAAAAAAAACCCTAATCAGCAGGCTGTGCAAATTCAGGAAAGGAAACAAATTGTTAATGTGATCAACCAGGATGTAATGAATCGAGTAAGTGTGGTTCTTGCTAGTGTCGCTCCAGTTGCAGCTTCAATGGTGGAAAAGGAAGGACACAATAGAGACAATGATGATCAAACAGTGGCCAAGGAAGTGGGCCATCTTGATCGTATGGAAATTGAAAAAGAATTGGGCAACTTTGGTGAGAAACAAACAAAGGAACAAGATGTGAGCCTTGTGGGGTGTGACAAATTGCAGCATAGTCACGCTGAACAATTAATTGGAAATGCTGGTGCGATGGGCCAGCCAGTACCTTTGACTAAGCTACTTCATACTGCTGGAAAGGATACAAAAAATGATGTAGGCTACAGCTTAGCAAAAAGGGAAAACAATAACATTGGCAAAGTTCAAACGCGCATGGATACAGTGAGTAACGTTGCAGCTGGAAAGGTTGAAGCTAATAGTGTGCAGCACATGGGCCAGTGGGGTCGTGATTATAAAAAATCATCTGCAACTCTTTTGGAAAACATTTCAACCGAAAATATGGAGGAAAGCCATAAAGGTATGCAACAATAAATTAATAAGAGTAGGGGCCATGTGGAAAACAAAATAATGGAGCAAGTAGTCAAATATGTGGGCCACATGAATTCATCTACTTTTCTAGGCAAAAATAGTGTTACAAACGGGCAAAGCACTAATGTCCTTGATAGAAAACATTGTCAAAAAGCTACCCTGAACCCTGAACCCTGAACCCTGAACTCTGAACTCTGAACCCTAAACCCTGAACCCTAAACCCCCCAAAACCCTAAACCAACGATTTTCAAGCCTAGAGAGAGAAGCTCTGGGCGTTTTTTCTGATTCTAGAGAGAGAAAGTTCGTTTTTTGGTGGCCATGGCCAATTTGGCCGGCGGCCAACCCCCCCAGTGGCGGGTCCGCCCACCCCCCAGGTCGCCCCACCCCTACTACAACGAACACAACTACCCAGCCACCCAAAACACAGAATGATACTCAAATTCCTATGAACTATGCAAGAGCAGTGAAAAATACGTTGAATAATGATACAAATCAAAATCGGGTTGCTGCAGTTGAGCCAATTCAGTTAAGACGAGCTCAATTATATCAAGGTCAGCCTTTGGTTTGTTTTACAGAAGCTGAAGTAGAACGTATGAACTTAATTGAAGGTTTGCAATATGCTGTTGTTTGCAAATTTTCTTACGGGTGGCCTTAACTTAATGAATTGCGTCGTATATTGCCTATTCAATGTGGAGTTAAGTGGTGATTCAGCTGGGGGACCTGATGGTTATTCAATGTGGAGTTTTGTGAACAAGATTTTCTCTAGGGTGATACATGAGAGATTAATTGACTTGCTGCCTGGTATTATCTCAGAAGAACAAGCAGGCTTTGTAAAAGGGAGGAGTATTGTGGAAAATGTTCTTTTATCCCAGGAGATCATTACCGACATCAGGTTGAGAACAAAAGCCGGTCCTAATGTTGTAATGAAGTTAGATATGACTAAAGCCTATGATAGGGTGTCTTGGTTATTTCTAACTTAGATGTTGAGAAAGTTTGGGTTTTGTGAAAGGTTTATCGGCATAATCTTTGACCTGGTTGGCAATAACTGGTATTCCATACTAGTTAACGGTCAGCCACATGGATTTTTCAAATCCACTAGAGGGGTTAAACAGGGTGATCCCTTATCACCAGCCTTGTTCATCATAGCAGCCGAGGCACTCTCAAGAGGCTTAAATTCTTTGCACTGGAATCTGCATTATTGTGGTTTTGGACTGCCAAAGTGGAGTCCAAAAATCAATCATCTTGCATACGCCAATGATACCATTATTTTCTGTTCATCTGATGCTACATCCCTAATGCTGGTCATGGAGATTCTTAGCCAATATGAAGTGGCTTCAGGCCAACTGATCAACAAAAGCAAATCAGCAGTACTGATGCACCATTCGACTGATGAGGAGGTGGTTAAAAAGGTAGAAAGGATAACCGAAATGGGCAGGCAGGACTTTCCATTCACTTATCTAGGCTGTCCTATTTTTTATGCTAGAAGAAAGTTTGATTATTATCAGCCTATGATCACCAAAGTCCTTGACAGATTGCAAACTTGGAAGGGTAAAATGCTTTCCGTGGGAGGCAGGGCAATATTAATTTCAAGTGTTCTACAAAGCCTACCAATTCATTTGCTATCTGCTGTAAACCCTCCTAATTATGTTATCAACAAACTCCATAAGATATTTGCACAATTCTTTTGGAGTAGTTCAGTAGGAGGTAACAGCAGACATTGGGCATCCTGGAATACCCTGTGTTTACCTTGCGAGGAAGGAGGAATAGGATTCAGATCCTTACATGATGTCTCCAAGGCCCTATTTTGTAAACTTTGGTGGAACTTCAGGACAAAACCAAGTTTATGGAGCTCATTTGTGAGTCAAAAATACTGCAAGAAGCTAAATACAGTAATTGTTCCTTGGAAAGACGGCTCACATGTGTGGAGGAAAATGCTGGAGTGTAGGGACCTTATCGAACATCAGATAATTTGGAAGCTCAGGATGGGGTCATCCTTATTCTGGTATAACAATTGGACAGGGCTTGGAGCACTATACTTTATAGTGCCACGGGATTTTCCTATTGATGAGACCGTTCACAATGTACATGATGTTGTGGAGAATGGAGCATGGAATGTGAACAGGCTGATGCAGTTACTGCCAGAAGATCTAGCAATGCATATTGTGGAATCCATAAGGCCTCCATGTGTAGGAAATGAGGGAGATATCCCATTTTTTATGCTGGAACCAAGGGGCCAATTTTCAGTAAATTCAGCATGGGAGTACTTGAGGCGGAGGGAGGATCCTAAAAGAGCATATAAGATGATTTGGGTGAAGGGTCTCCCCTTCAAGATTTCCTTCTTCATGTGGAAGGTGTGGAAAGCTAAACTACCTTTAGATGACTTCATGAGGAGATTGGGGTATTGTATGCCGTCTAAATGTTGGTGTTGTGTTGAACCTAGACAGGAATCATTAATTCATCTATTTTTCACTTCAAGAGCTGCTGAAACAGTGTGGAAATATTTCTTGCCGAGAGCTGGTATAAGTGTTCAGGGGCTGAATCTTCATCAGGCCATTATAAAGTGTTGGACAGCACCTGTATTGCCAAGATTACAGCCAGTTATGCAGGCATTGCCGGCATGCATCGTATGGGAGCTTTGGAAGAGGAGGAATAGCCTAAAACATGGAGAGGTTGTATCTGTTAGCAGGGTCATCTATCAGGTGTCAACACACTTACAATACCTAGTTCAATTGAGAAAACCTGGACTACATGTACCTCACAGATGGACTGCACTGCTGAACTTGCTGGAAAATTACACTCCTATGCTCAAATATGAGAAGGTAATCTTGGAATTTCCTACTCAAGGCTGGATAAAGGTGAACACTGATGGGGCATCTAGAGGTAACCCTGGGAGAAGCTCTATTGCCTATTGTTTAAGGGATGCCGAGGGAGATTTGATATATGCTTTTGGGAAAGAAATTTCAGAAGGGTCTAATAATGAAGCTGAAGCAATAGCCATAGTAGAGGCCTTGAGGATGTGCAGAACCTTAAACTATTCACAAGTGTGGCTACAGACTGATTCTTTGATGATGAAGAACATAATTGATGGAACATGGAAGCCTCCGTGGAGCATTGTAGAAACGCTAGAGCAGATAATTCAGATTCAACAAGAATGTGTTCTTAGGGTGTCCCACATCTATAGGGAAGGAAACAAGCTAGCAGATCACTTGGCAAATTATGCACTTGACAAAGGTATGATCGAGTGCCATGATTTCTGGGAGCTTGATATTCAAGGGAGGAGGATAGTGAATGCAGACAAACAGCAATGTCCATACTTAAGAGTGAAAGTAGCAAGGAGATGAAGCGAGGAATGGTGCTACAACAATCAGGAGCATTAGAAGGAGATCATCACACTCAAATCTTTATAGAGGATAGTGTGATGATAAGGTTTTTTACTAACAATGTTTTCTGTTTTGCAGGGTTTAGTTATGTATTATGTCTTGTTACTTTGTTTCTTAGGGTGGTATTAGTATTTTATGCTCATCCCCTAAGAGATGAGGCCGGGACATATATACATGTAGAGCTACAGCAGCAACAGAATAACAATAACAGGAGGCAACAATTTATTCATGACCAACATGATGCTGGAATTTTCAAAAGTTTCAGCAAAATAAAAAATGCACCAACATGGTCAAGTAATGGTCCCAGAATTTTTAAGAGAATTGGGCACATGAATACACAGGATTCTAAAACAAAGGAAAAAAGGCAAGATCAGGCTAAATTAACATTTGCAGGAGTTCAAAGATACAGAAAGCATGCAACGCTACTAGCTATTCTTTATGATTTAAGGAATCCCCAGATGGTGGTATTAGTACTTCGTACTCAATCCATCGGGGAAGAATTAAACATAGAGGGGAGTATAGTGAACATGAAAGGCAGGAATGTTACACATAAGAATTACAGGATCTTAAATACAGTTTTTAACTCAGATGTATATCATGCAGACAGAAAAATTCCTACATTACAGGGATTCGTTTGGATGAAGCATGTGTATATCAAAGCAACAAGGCACAAGCACAGAATAAAGGTAAACATACTGGAGTTACGAATCTTACCCGGAGAATGGAGCTTCATTTTGGCAGCAACAAAATCAGATTATGAGCAGCGGCAGTTTCGACCACAGTCCAAGCAGCGGCAAAACAGTGGAGATGGCAAAAACACTCAACAGAAAAATGAAAGAAATATCAATGGGGGGGAGAACTGTGAAAATCAAAAAAATAAGGAGAAGAGGGGAGAGATATACCTGTTGAGAGCGATTTGTAGCAGAGGAGGCTCGAAGGTGGCCTGGAAACCAGCAAAACGATTGGAGCACCAGTACCAGTATACAAAATATAAGGAAAGTGAAGAATCAGTTGGAGATGGAGATAAAAAACGAAAAAGAAAGGAAGAAATGGAGAAAGAGGGGGCAAAGTTATACCTGGAAAATATGCATTTCCTTACAGACCAAGAGCAGTCCATGCACGGAAAAGGCAAGAGAAGGAAGATTAGTGAAAAAGGAGAAAAAGATAGTATTATCAGCAAAGAGAGCGGGAAGAAAATACCTCAAACAAAGGAGGCTGGCGAGTCAATATCAGCAGAACAAGGGGAGGTGAGGAGCGGAATCAACAGAAACATTGTAGAAGCAAAAAGTTCTAACATAAGCAAAAGGAGAAGACAAGTTGATAATCACAGGAAAAATAGTAAAGGAAAAGAAGTACCTGGAGCTGAGATAAATGAAGACACCTTCGAACCAAGCTCAGGAGCACTAGAAGAGACAGGAATATTTCTGTGGATGAGAGGACATGGAGAGGGAGAAGAAGATAGAAGAGAAGAGGAGAGGTCTGTAATGGAGAAAATACTTAGTCTGAAAAGAGGAAAGAAGGAAAATGAGTGTTCTCGAATGAATTGTTGGAATATTGATACACTCTATGCTGAAATGTCATCAGTATCAAGAAGTGTTACAGTCATTCAACGGTGGACTGCAGAGATCACATGGTGGAAATTGAATGTTGAAGTGATAAGGTGTGCATGGGGAAAAGGAAAGGACAGTATATTGGGAAAAGGAAAGGTTATTCAAAATGTGAAAGGTTGGTCTTAGAAACAGATGTATACGTTGGGGGTATTAAATGCAGTAGGTACTGAAATGTGGCTATGTAATAAATATATATGTGAAGAAGTAGCCTACAGATGTAATAAGGGGAAGTCAGTTTTTGGCTATTATTACAATTCCTTTGTCGTATTAATGGTGGCTAGACGGTATGGGGTCATGATTGATAAATGGAGACAAGTAACTATTTCAGTAATTAGGGGTGCAATAAAGGCTATTACATGGGTTGGAGAATTTGGGATAAAAAATGGCTATTTTTTAAAGGTGAATTCAAACGGCTTTGCGTAAAGTGGCTACTAACGGTAAGGTTGGTTAGTACACATTTCACACTGCCACACGGTATGGGAAAAAGGAAAATGCAGGGTATGGGGATTTGGCAGTGGAATGGGAAACGGATGGGACAAGACAAGAGCTATTGGGAAAAAGTTTTGCTATCTCTACACATGCTATACGGTACTAAGGTACTATGGAACTGGAAAAGCATGTATGGGGAAATGGAAAGGCTGACAAGGGTGAATGTTGGGGGGAGTAAATTAAGTTTGGAGTTACAAGGCTAGTAACGTGTATTGGGATATGGACAAGGTAATAAATGGGGACAACTGGACACGGTCAACAAGAAATAGGTGGGGAGTAATAATATTATCACATGGCCTTTGTTTTACACTGCACAATGGAGGAGAAGGCGTCACAGCTGCAGGGATCGTTATTCCATGGTTTTTACTAACATTGTTTGCTTTTTTGCAGGAACTATCCTAATTAACTATACTCTTTGTCTATTTTTAATGAAATTTCAATTGGTGGTATTAATGCTTTGCATTCATTCCAATGGAAGATAATTAAAAATAGTCAATAGAATAGTTAATTATCTCCTTTGGGCACATCTGGACGAGTATCACATGCACTGTCGTTGATTTACTACATGGACCGTTGGGTCTATCATGTTTTTTGACTGCATGGAGATTAGTTATGACCCATTGGAAAACAAATGAATTCAAATATCAAAATGTTAGGAATCTATTGTACAGGGAATAGCTGACAGGCGTGTGATACAGTGCATGGAAAATGTAAAAGCTAGTAATGCTATTGTACTCCACCTCGTGAACAAATGAATTTTTGGAAGCTGTATAACGATTATTTGGGCAAGGAAATTGGGCCTGTAATTATCAGAATATTCGTTGGGCTTGGGAATGTTATTGGGCTTGTTGAAGACACATTATTTAAATGGACTGCTACAGATGACAAATGAAAAAGGGGGTTTTGGGAATGATACTGACCGTTGACTAGAAGAGTGGGCGTCTGCAGGCAGTAGGCATTTGGGCCAAAATAATTGGGCCTGGAGATGGTTGCACGGTTAATTACACGAGCTGATGAGTACAAATAACGCAGGGGCGGTACAAGAGATAATTGGGCTTATTCGAAGCGGGTAACTGGGAATGCAAGCAGACGAAAGGGACAAATTTGGGCCTGGTTGGATTATCTTACGAGCTGGGCTGTTTTTTCAGTCCAAACACACTCCCTTTTCACGTGGGAGTTTGCAAGACGGATATTAACTGGGCCAAAGATGCTTCTAAGCTGTGGCGAATTAATTGGGCTTTGAGGAGATAATAATGAAGATATATCATACCTAATACGTGGGCTTCTTCTTCACGTGGCAGTGTATGTGCTACAGGTGATTATTTGGGCTTTTATCTTGGGCTTAACTGTTCACGCACGCGGAATGGGCTGTTTGGCCCCTATGGACGTGTTGTACTGCCGAAGTATTTATTTCATAATTAGCTAGTTTATATATATCAAAGTATTATAGTCATCATGTGAGATCAATTTTAAGTACTTTGCTTAATTTTGATCATAGGTATTATGTACTAGTAGTTATCATATTTTCATTGCACTAGATACTCGAACATCTTTATTGTATTTCCTTTTATTTTTATATATAAAAAAACTAGCCCTAGGCACTTGCCTAGTGGATTGCAAAAAAAAAAAAAAAACCCTAATCAGGAGAAAGTGAAGATTTCATTGTTCATGGCCTAAAAATCACTCATCTGATAATTATCCTTCATCTTTTTAATCCCAAAGCAACGTTTCTTTACTATTGATTCAATCTTAATCGTCAAAATCCAGATTTTGGTTGATTTACTGTTCCATCGGATTTTTGTTCATCTTCACTGTTCATCGACAAATCTGGAAATTGCAGAATTTATGTTCATCTGAGCATCTATTCTATAACGAGTTGGTCAAGATCTTGATTTACTGGCATCGTGAAGATTGCTGAAGCTCAGGAATATTGAGCAGCTCAGCTGGGTGAAGAGATTTTGTGTCTCAATCAGATGTTGTTCTTTTAAGATTTTGCCTTCATTGCTCATCGACAAAGAATCTGTGGATTGTATTTTCATTTGAGCTTCTAAAACTATAACGACTTGAGCTGGCTTCGTGAAGATTGCTGAAGCTCTTCTAATTTCGAGCAGCTCAGCTGGGTGAAGCTACTGTTACATTGTTTTTCTGGTTTATGGAGTGTTGATTCAGAAGTTATTTCTGCTGAAGCTCTGTTTTTGACGAACTTGGTAGCAAAAAGGAGCTGCTTTCTCTGTATCATCAGCTCTGGAGAACACCTGGGAGCCTAGGGAGCGAGCTTCACTGTAATGGCCTCGTCGGCCACTGCCCAGCCTCCTCCTGAGGTTGGGCAGTCGTCTCTCAATCATGCAACAACCCTACAAACATCTGCTAACCATCAAACAAACCAAACTTACGCTAACCTACTCCAGCCGCCAGCATTAAACAATCTCATGCACGTACACAGGTTCAACTTGAAGCCAGTTGAGATCTTACATGGTGAGCCAATGATTCGATGGAAGAAGGCGGAAGTTAAGCAATCAATAATACAACAAGGCCTGAACCTAGCAGTGCTTGGTAAATTCTCATACGGCAAACCTGTGATACAAGAGTTGAGGAAGGTTATACCAATCCAATGTGAACTTAAGGGTGCTTGTTCTGTTGGTTTGATCGAAGAATCACATGTCCTGATCAAGCTGTCGTTGATGGAGGATTATATTCACCTGCTATCAAAACCAGCATTTTATTTGAAGGCGCAAGGTGATTACTGGCAGATGCGATGCACGAAGTGGAATCCATGGTGGACTCCGGATGTTGAGACACCAATTGCAATCGCATGGATCTCGTTTCAGGACTTACCTCCTAATTTCTTTGGTAAGGAGTTTGTATTTTCATTGGCCAGTGCAGTAGGTAGGCCGTTACATGTAGATTTGGCTACTCAAAATGGTACGCGACCTAGTTGTGCGAAAGTGAAGGTGGAGGTGAACTTACTTGCTACCTTGCCACAAAGGATTAAAATTATAGAAGAAGCTGATGAAACAGGTCCGGAGGAATCCAAATGGATAAAAATTAGGTACGACTATATGCCTAAATATTGTAAGACCTGTAAGAAGCAAGGCCATAACGAATGTGAATGCTGGGTAATTCATCCAGAATTACACAAGTCTAATACTGGAGAAGGCAAGGAGCAGCTACAGGAAAAATCATTTACATTGCGTACTGATGTTGTTGGCACAGCAGCAAACTCAACAAAGGTGTTATCTAGTGGAAAAGTGCTTGGGATACCAATCGCTACTCATGCTAAACAGGAGTGGATGAAAACAAGACATAATAAGTATAATAGGGATAAAAGAGGCCACATAATTGAGGAAAACAATGAGACTGAGGATCACAAGGGCAAAGGAAAGCTGAAGGCAGATGTTGTGATTTCAAACAACAAATTTGGAGTGTTAGAGATGGATGAAGATGTGCAAATCCCAGATGAAAATGAAGGTGGAGACAACATGACAACAGGGCAAGAACAGATTGACAGGGAAAATAACTTGTTGAAGCAGGAAAAAGTTAAAGGAAACCTATCTCATAATAGTATGTCTTTTGGAACTGGAGGAGGTAATGCAGGAAAAGCTGTACATAAGAAGGGTGAAAATGGAGCAGTTAACAATGAAGAAACTGAAACCAGGAGAATAAAGAAGGAAGCAGTCGAGAAGATCAAAGAGGCAAGAGTAGCAGAAGTAGAGAATAATGAAGATATTGAAATCAGGAGGGAACAAACTATAGATTGGGTGCATAGCAGATTTGGTACAAGTAAGGAGGAACTAAGAGTATGTAATGTGGCTACAAATCGATCCTGTCAAGACATACCATCACAGACTCATGAGAATGCTGAGGAAAATGATGATATTCAAGAGATCAACTCTACTAAGATATTATGGAGTGAAGACATTGAGGCTATAGATCAGCAAAGACTGGAACAGCAAGTACTTGGTGGCAAAGAACAGAAGAAAAATGATGAACATCATATGGTCAGTAGGGGTGATGATGCAATAAGCTCCAGCAATTGTAAAGATAAGGATGAAAGTAATGCAAGTTGTATGATGAGTCAACCTACATTGCAATAGGAGAAACATCAAGAAAGATGCAAGGAGAGTATCAAACAAGGTGGACCAGTCCAACAAGGGCAGTGTATGCAGCAAGCCAATAAACTCGTAGACATTAGTGACTATGGGGAGGTTGTGGCATTTGTAGATGGTGCCCCTATATACTCGTTAAGAAAGGAGATTAATGGTGAGGTGTATACAAAGATGTTACAAGAGACAGGGGGACTGAACAAGCAGCAGAAGCAAGACAGAGAATTTGGTCGCACAGGAACAGTAAATTCTGTATCTCATGATACAGTTAACCCCAACCTAGGGTCTGTATATGAGCTTCAATTTAAGCTTTTGCAAGAGAAATTAGAGATCATGGGGAATACAGCAAGACTGCAACAAGTGGATAATAACAAAGACAAGGCAATTGTTGTCAAGGACTCTGGGGAGTTACAACCTACTCCTGTGGCATGTGCTTCAAGTTCAGGCTTGCCAATGCAGATTCACCTTAATATGCCATTAAGGACTCCAAATCAAGTGCTGCATGACATTATCACTCACAAGGACTCTCCAGTTGATATTCAGCAAACTATGATTGCACAACCAGTACAAATAGGTAATGAGGAGGAAGATGAATCTATAGCTGAAAATTTCAAAGCTATTGTACGGGAGGGGGATGTATCTCCTAAATCAGCAGCTAGAAGTGAAAAGAAATGCAAGAAAAAACAACATAAAGAGTTGCAACCAACTGCTAGAATTTTGCCCAGGAGGGCAGCTTCTAATGTTTCAAGATGAAGGTCAAGACTCTCATTTGGAACATAAGGTCTGTAAAAACTCAGCAGGCCTTTCAGAGGGTTATTAATATGCACAAGGAGCATGGTTTCTTTATTGTGGAACTGATGGAACCAATGCAAAAAGTGAAATTCCTTCAAAAGTATAGAAGAAGGTTAGGGATGGAAGCTGCAATATCAAATGTAAATGGTAAGATTTGGTTGTTCTTTGATACTGTGGTAGAATGGGACTTATTAATTGATAATGAACAACAAATGACACTTAGAGTATATCATCGGGAGCTTGGTAAATTTATAATGATGACATTCGTATATGCCAAGTGTTGTACAATCGAAAGATTAGAGCTATGGGATAACTTATACTATCTGGCAAGTGATATGGATTTGCCTTGGCTTGTTGGTGGTGACTTTAATGTTGTGATGGGAGAAGAAGAGAAAATAGGTGGTCTGCCAGTTTATCCTCTTGAATATGAGGATTTTGCCTTCTGCGCTAACTCATGTGGGCTCTTTGATCTTGGATACAAAGGGAGTCCTTTTACATGGTGGAATGGAAGGACAACTGCATAGTGCATTTTTAAAAGACTTGATCGAATTCTGGTAAACATGCCATTTCAGAATATATTCCCAACGATTGAAGTGGAACATCTTATTAGAACAGGCTCGGATCATGCTCCTTTGATGATGACTTGTGGTGAAGAAGCAATGAGCTTTATAAAGCCATTTAAATTTCTAAACTTTTGGACACAACATGAGGGGTTCTTAGAGGTAGTAAGGCAGAACTGGAAGGCTGACTTCATTGGAGATCAGTTCTTGATGTTCAAGCAGAAGCTGAAAAGGACCAAAATTGCCTTGATATGATCAGATTCTTAGAGCAGTACAAGCCAGTTATAGTAACAAGAATGGTAACATGGCAGACTCCATTTCACAATTGGTTCAAATGCAACACTGATGGTGCATCAAAGGGAAACCCAGGCCCTAGCTCGTATGGTTACTGTGTAAGGGATCATCATAGAGATATGATTTTTGCTAGTGCAAGGGAGATAGGGGAAACAACAAACATAGTAGCAGAGGCAAAGGCAATAATACATGGGCTGTCATACTGTGTGGAGAAGGATTTACACCCACTGATCTTGGAGACTGACTCTCTGGTGATGAAAAAGGTGATTGAAGATGAATGGGAGGTACCATGGAGTATAGCTGCTGATGTGAGAAAGATAAAGGACATCAAGAGGACATACAATGTTATATTCCAGCATGTATTAAGGGAAGGCAACACTGTAGCCGACTATTTAGCTAACTTAGTTTTCTCTTTTGCAGGTACAGTTAACTTTCATTCTTTCTTTGAACTGCCATCTAAAGGGAAAGCATTGATCAACATGGACAAAGCTCAAATTCCTAACTTAAGAGTTCGTATTGCTAAAAGAAAAGCACCAGACTGATGGAGAGGCTACAATCGACAATACTGTACTCATTAACTTACTGGAGGTTATTAGAACATTGCTCAGTGGTATCAGCATGTAAGCATGCTCAATCTGAGAATGCTTTGATAAGTTTCAGGAAGGAAATGTGTATAGTAAGGATTTCACTAAATGACCAGCTCAATTGGGAAAGAAATGCATGCAGAAATAGAATGAACTTTAATTGCAGGATCAGTTGGTTTGGCATAGAATTGGAGATAGTATTACACATGTTAATTACCAGTTACATCAAGGGGCTTCTGCTGATTACACTGTTTCATCGAAAAGGAGTAAGTTTGAAGGTCGTGCAGCACAATACGACATTTATAGCAATTCCTTGGATCTCACGATCATCAACAGACAAGGTATGGTTTCTGAATTTTGGACACTATGACATGAGTTGCATTGGAAGATCTACTGTGCTTCTGCTTAGCATGGTATGCATTCGAACTACTCTACTTCATCAAACAAGGCCAGATATGAAAATGGAAGTTACAACAGTCATTTGGAACCCACGATTACATATGATTAGGATATGGTTGCTGTATATGTTTGGAATATGTTGGATATTGCTGTGTCATTTCCCAGTGTTATTAGTATGTTTTCATACTCAGTCTGGAGATGATATAGTAGTCGACAACTTATATGTGTTGCAAGAAAGCGAGGCAAGAGGTGACAAGTATACTGGCAGCATCATCCTCAACATCATTGGAAGAGTCTTCTGCTTTGTAATGATAAAGTGGTCAATGCTAGATAGATCAAGGGACCTGATCAGTTGGTCTGAATTAATCACACTAGTTCATTCCAGTATAACAGCCATGGCACACAACATGGAATCTACAACAGGCATTTGGAGTGCACGATCAATTAGTGATTCATCGAGAAGGACTGAGCATGAGAATTCTGCAACACACAATGAAAGGCACTATTGGAATGCACGATCCCTCACTGACTTGATATGGTTGCTGAGTAGGTTTGGACACTTTGACATGAGTGACATTGGAAGATCAAGTGTGACATTGCTAGGCATGGTATGCATTCGACCTACTTTGTCTCAGCAAACAAGGACAGCTATGCAAATGGAAGTTACAATAAGCTGTTGGAATTCTCGATTTCATACTGCCACGATAAGGCTACCTCATTTGTCTGGAATATGTTGGTTACTGCTGTGTCATCTTCCAGTGGTATTAGTATGCTTTCATACTCAGCCTGGAGATGATATAGTAGTAGACAATATATACGTGCTATGGTTAGAAATAGCGCCGCGAGGTGAAACGCACACAGGCAGCAGCATCATAAGCATCACTGGCAGGGCTTCTGTAATGACAAAGATGTCACTTTGGTATAACTCAAGGGACATACTCTGTCTTGATCCAAGTACACTAGGTCATAGAATAATAACAGCAAAGGCACACAACAGGGAAGCCTCAACAGATTATTGGAGCTCACGATCGACTAGTGTCAAGACATGGATCATTTATGTGGTAGGAATACACTGTATATTATTATGTCATTTTTCAGTGGTATTAGTGTGGTTCCACACTCATTCTGGAGGTGACATAGTAGTATACAATGTACAAGGGCAACATATATTAAAGGTAGTTGAGATAATAGCATTCCTTTGCAGTAAATTATCGGATGGGAGGTTAATTTTGGTTCCTACATTGTGGTACTTCTGGATCGACTTGTTCATTGCCTATATTCCACATACTTTGGCACCCGGTGAGAGTTTGAGTGGTGCTACATGGTACTTGAAATGGGCAGGAGAAGTCAATCATAGCTGCAGGGCATGGACATCATCGTTTAGACTTCATATGCTAGATTTTTTTAGATATCACTTGTTGATAGATTCATTTCACAGTCTACTTATAGTAGCAGGACAATTTGTACTCTTTTGTACCCAGATTGGGATTTTATTTGTGTATTTATATATTAGCCACTAGGTACCATGTCTAGTGGTATATTTTGCTAAAAAAAAAAACCCTAATCAGCAGGCTGTGCAAATTCAGGAAAGGAAACAAATTGTTAATGTGATCAACCAGGATGTAATGAATCGAGTAAGTGTGGTTCTTGCTAGTGTCGCTCCAGTTGCAGCTTCAATGGTGGAAAAGGAAGGACACAATAGAGACAATGATGATCAAACAGTGGCCAAGGAAGTGGGCCATCTTGATCGTATGGAAATTGAAAAAGAATTGGGCAACTTTGGTGAGAAACAAACAAAGGAACAAGATGTGAGCCTTGTGGGGTGTGACAAATTGCAGCATAGTCACGCTGAACAATTAATTGGAAATGCTGGTGCGATGGGCCAGCCAGTACCTTTGACTAAGCTACTTCATACTGCTGGAAAGGATACAAAAAATGATGTAGGCTACAACTTAGCAAAAAGGGAAAACAATAACATTGGCAAAGTTCAAACGCGCATGGATACAGTGAGTAACGTTGCAGCTGGAAAGGTTGAAGCTAATAGTGTGCAGCACATGGGCCAGTGGGGTCGTGATTATAAAAAATCATCTGCAACTCTTTTGGAAAACATTTCAACCGAAAATATGGAGGAAAGCCATAAAGGTATGCAACAATAAATTAATAAGAGTAGGGGCCATGTGGAAAACAAAATAATGGAGCAAGTAGTCAAATATGTGGGCCACATGAATTCATCTACTTTTCTAGGCAAAAATAGTGTTACAAACGGGCAAAGCACTAATGTCCTTGATAGAAAACATTGTCAAAAAGCTACCCTGAACCCTGAACCCTGAACCCTGAACTCTGAACTCTGAACCCTAAACCCTGAACCCTAAACCCCCCAAAACCCTAAACCAACGATTTTCAAGCCTAGAGAGAGAAGCTCTGGGCGTTTTTTCTGATTCTAGAGAGAGAAAGTTCGTTTTTTGGTGGCCATGGCCAATTTGGCCGGCGGCCAACCCCCCCAGTGGCGGGTCCGCCCACCCCCCAGGTCGCCCCACCCCTACTACAACGAACACAACTACCCAGCCACCCAAAACACAGAATGATACTCAAATTCCTATGAACTATGCAAGAGCAGTGAAAAATACGTTGAATAATGATACAAATCAAAATCGGGTTGCTGCAGTTGAGCCAATTCAGTTAAGACGAGCTCAATTATATCAAGGTCAGCCTTTGGTTTGTTTTACAGAAGCTGAAGTAGAACGTATGAACTTAATTGAAGGTTTGCAATATGCTGTTGTTTGCAAATTTTCTTACGGGTGGCCTTAACTTAATGAATTGCGTCGTATATTGCCTATTCAATGTGGAGTTAAGTGGTGATTCAGCTGGGGGACCTGATGGTTATTCAATGTGGAGTTTTGTGAACAAGATTTTCTCTAGGGTGATACATGAGAGATTAATTGACTTGCTGCCCGGTATTATCTCAGAAGAACAAGCAGGCTTTGTAAAAGGGAGGAGTATTGTGGAAAATGTTCTTTTATCCCAGGAGATCATTACCGACATCAGGTTGAGAACAAAAGCCGGTCCTAATGTTGTAATGAAGTTAGATATGACTAAAGCCTATGATAGGGTGTCTTGGTTATTTCTAACTTAGATGTTGAGAAAGTTTGGGTTTTGTGAAAGGTTTATCGGCATAATCTTTGACTTGGTTGGCAATAACTGGTATTCCATACTAGTTAACGGTCAGCCACATGGATTTTTCAAATCCACTAGAGGGGTTAAACAGGGTGATCCCTTATCACCAGCCTTGTTCATCATAGCAGCCGAGGCACTCTCAAGAGGCTTAAATTCTTTGCACTGGAATCTGCATTATTGTGGTTTTGGACTGCCAAAGTGGAGTCCAAAAATCAATCATCTTGCATACGCCAATGATACCATTATTTTCTGTTCATCTGATGCTACATCCCTAATGCTGGTCATGGAGATTCTTAGCCAATATGAAGTGGCTTCAGGCCAACTGATCAACAAAAGCAAATCAGCAGTACTGATGCACCATTCGACTGATGAGGAGGTCGTTAGAAAGGTAGAAAGGATAACTGAAATGGGCAGGCAGGACTTTCCATTCACTTATCTAGGCTGTCCTATTTTTTATGCTAGAAGAAAGTTTGATTATTATCAGCCTATGATCACCAAAGTCCTTGACAGATTGCAAACTTGGAAGGGTAAAATGCTTTCCGTGGGAGGCAGGGCAATATTAATTTCAAGTGTTCTACAAAGCCTACCAATTCATTTGCTATCTGCTGTAAACCCTCCTAATTATGTTATCAACAAACTCCATAAGATATTTGCACAATTCTTTTGGAGTAGTTCAGTAGGAGGTAACAGCAGACATTGGGCATCCTGGAATACCCTGTGTTTACCTTGCGAGGAAGGAGGAATAGGATTCAGATCCTTACATGATGTCTCCAAGGCCCTATTTTGTAAACTTTGGTGGAACTTCAGGACAAAACCAAGTTTATGGAGCTCATTTGTGAGTCAAAAATACTGCAAGAAGCTAAATACAGTAATTGTTCCTTGGAAAGACGGCTCACATGTGTGGAGGAAAATGCTGGAGTGTAGGGACCTTATCGAACATCAGATAATTTGGAAGCTCAGGATGGGGTCATCCTTATTCTGGTATAACAATTGGACAGGGCTTGGAGCACTATACTTTATAGTGCCACGGGATTTTCCTATTGATGAGACCGTTCACAATGTACATGATGTTGTGGAGAATGGAGCATGGAATGTGAACAGGCTGATGCAGTTACTGCCAGAAGATCTAGCAATGCATATTGTGGAATCCATAAGGCCTCCATGTGTAGGAAATGAGGGAGATATCCCATTTTTTATGCTGGAACCAAGGGGCCAATTTTCAGTAAATTCAGCATGGGAGTACTTGAGGCGGAGGGAGGATCCTAAAAGAGCATATAAGATGATTTGGGTGAAGGGTCTCCCCTTCAAGATTTCCTTCTTCATGTGGAAGGTGTGGAAAGCTAAACTACCTTTAGATGACTTCATGAGGAGATTGGGGTATTGTATGCCGTCTAAATGTTGGTGTTGTGTTGAACCTAGACAGGAATCATTAATTCATCTATTTTTCACTTCAAGAGCTGCTGAAACAGTGTGGAAATATTTCTTGCCGAGAGCTGGTATAAGTGTTCAGGGGCTGAATCTTCATCAGGCCATTATAAAGTGTTGGACAGCACCTGTATTGCCAAGATTACAGCCAGTTATGCAGGCATTGCCGGCATGCATCGTATGGGAGCTTTGGAAGAGGAGGAATAGCCTAAAACATGGAGAGGCTGTATCTGTTAGCAGGGTCATCTATCAGGTGTCAACACACTTACAATACCTAGTTCAATTGAGAAAACCTGGACTACATGTACCTCACAGATGGACTGCACTGCTGAACTTGCTGGAAAATTACACTCCTATGCTCAAATATGAGAAGGTAATCTTGGAATTTCCTACTCAAGGCTGGATAAAGGTGAACACTGATGGGGCATCTAGAGGTAACCCTGGGAGAAGCTCTATTGCCTATTGTTTAAGGGATGCCGAGGGAGATTTGATATATGCTTTTGGGAAAGAAATTTCAGAAGGGTCTAATAATGAAGCTGAAGCAATAGCCATAGTAGAGGCCTTGAGGATGTGCAGAACCTTAAACTATTCACAAGTGTGGCTACAGACTGATTCTTTGATGATGAAGAACATAATTGATGGAACATGGAAGCCTCCGTGGAGCATTGTAGAAACGCTAGAGCAGATAATTCAGATTCAACAAGAATGTGTTCTTAGGGTGTCCCACATCTATAGGGAAGGAAACAAGCTAGCAGATCACTTGGCAAATTATGCACTTGACAAAGGTATGATCGAGTGCCATGATTTCTGGGAGCTTGATATTCAAGGGAGGAGGATAGTGAATGCAGACAAACAGCAATGTCCATACTTAAGAGTGAAAGTAGCAAGGAGATGAAGCGAGGAATGGTGCTACAACAATCAGGAGCATTAGAAGGAGATCATCACACTCAAATCTTTATAGAGGATAGTGTGATGATAAGGTTTTTTACTAACAATGTTTTCTGTTTTGCAGGGATTAGTTATGTATTATGTCTTGTTACTTTGTTTCTTAGGGTGGTATTAGTATTTTATGCTCATCCCCTAAGAGATGAGGCCGGGACATATATACATGTAGAGCTACAGCAGCAACAGAATAACAATAACAGGAGGCAACAATTTATTCATGACCAACATGATGCTGGAATTTTCAAAAGTTTCAGCAAAATAAAAAATGCACCAACATGGTCAAGTAATGGTCCCAGAATTTTTAAGAGAATTGGGCACATGAATACACAGGATTCTAAAACAAAGGAAAAAAGGCAAGATCAGGCTAAATTAACATTTGCAGGAGTTCAAAGATACAGAAAGCATGCAACGCTACTAGCTATTCTTTATGATTTAAGGAATCCCCAGATGGTGGTATTAGTACTTCGTACTCAATCCATCGGGGAAGAATTAAACATAGAGGGGAGTATAGTGAACATGAAAGGCAGGAATGTTACACATAAGAATTACAGGATCTTAAATACAGTTTTTAACTCAGATGTATATCATGCAGACAGAAAAATTACTACATTACAGGGATTCGTTTGGATGAAGCATGTGTATATCAAAGCAACAAGGCACAAGCACAGAATAAAGGTAAACATACTGGAGTTACGAATCTTACCCGGAGAATGGAGCTTCATTTTGGCAGCAACAAAATCAGATTATGAGCAGCGGCAGTTTCGACCACAGTCCAAGCAGCGGCAAAATAGTGGAGATGGCAAAAACACTCAACAGAAAAATGAAAGAAATATCAATGGGGGGGAGAACTGTGAAAATCAAAAAAATAAGGAGAAGAGGGGAGAGATATACCTGTTGAGAGCGATTTGTAGCAGAGGAGGCTCGAAGGTGGCCTGGAAACCAGCAAAACGATTGGAGCACCAGTACCAGTATACAAAATATAAGGAAAGTGAAGAATCAGTTGGAGATGGAGATAAAAAACGAAAAAGAAAGGAAGAAATGGAGAAAGAGGGGGCAAAGTTATACCTGGAAAATATGCATTTCCTTACAGACCAAGAGCAGTCCATGCACGGAAAAGGCAAGAGAAGGAAGATTAGTGAAAAAGGAGAAAAAGATAGTATTATCAGCAAAGAGAGCGGGAAGAAAATACCTCAAACAAAGGAGGCTGGCGAGTCAATATCAGCAGAACAAGGGGAGGTGAGGAGCGGAATCAACAGAAACATTGTAGAAGCAAAAAGTTCTAACATAAGCAAAAGGAGAAGACAAGTTGATAATCACAGGAAAAATAGTAAAGGAAAAGAAGTACCTGGAGCTGAGATAAATGAAGACACCTTCGAACCAAGCTCAGGAGCACTAGAAGAGACAGGAATATTTCTGTGGATGAGAGGACATGGAGAGGGAGAAGAAGATAGAAGAGAAGAGGAGAGGTCTGTAATGGAGAAAATACTTAGTCTGAAAAGAGGAAAGAAGGAAAATGAGTGTTCTCGAATGAATTGTTGGAATATTGATACACTCTATGCTGAAATGTCATCAGTATCAAGAAGTGTTACAGTCATTCAACGGTGGACTGCAGAGATCACATGGTGGAAATTGAATGTTGAAGTGATAAGGTGTGCATGGGGAAAAGGAAAGGACAGTATATTGGGAAAAGGAAAGGTTATTCAAAATGTGAAAGGCTGGTCTTGGAAACAGATGTATACGTTGGGGGTATTAAATGCAGTAGGTACTGAAATGTGGCTATGTAATAAATATATATGTGAAGAAGTAGCCTACAGATGTAATAAGGGGAAGTCAGTTTTTGGCTATTATTACAATTCCTTTGTCGTATTAATGGTGGCTAGACGGTATGGGGTCATGATTGATAAATGGAGACAAGTAACTATTTCAGTAATTAGGGGTGCAATAAAGGCTATTACATGGGTTGGAGAATTTGGGATAAAAAATGGCTATTTTTTAAAGGTGAATTCAAACGGCTTTGCGTAAAGTGGCTACTAACGGTAAGGTTGGTTAGTACACATTTCACACTGCCACACGGTATGGGAAAAAGGAAAATGCAGGGTATGGGGATTTGGCAGTGGAATGGGAAACGGATGGGACAAGACAAGAGCTATTGGGAAAAAGTTTTGCTATCTCTACACATGCTATACGGTACTAAGGTACTATGGAACTGGAAAAGCATGTATGGGGAAATGGAAAGGCTGACAAGGGTGAATGTTGGGGGGAGTAAATTAAGTTTGGAGTTACAAGGCTAGTAACGTGTATTGGGATATGGACAAGGTAATAAATGGGGACAACTGGACACGGTCAACAAGAAATAGGTGGGGAGTAATAATATTATCACATGGCCTTTGTTTTACACTGCACAATGGAGGAGAAGGCGTCACAGCTGCAGGGATCGTTATTCCATGGTTTTTACTAACATTGTTTGCTTTTTTGCAGGAACTATCCTAATTAACTATACTCTTTGTCTATTTTTAATGAAATTTCAATTGGTGGTATTAATGCTTTGCATTCATTCCAATGGAAGATAATTAAAAATAGTCAATAGAATAGTTAATTATCTCCTTTGGGCACATCTGGACGAGTATCACATGCACTGTCGTTGATTTACTACATGGACCGTTGGGTCTATCATGTTTTTTGACTGCATGGAGATTAGTTATGACCCATTGGAAAACAAATGAATTCAAATATCAAAATGTTAGGTGGGGTATAATAAAGAGAAATCTGACAATGGTACAGGGAATAGCTGACAGGCGTGTGATACAGTGCATGGAAAATGTAAAAGCTAGTAATGCTATTGTACTCCACCTCGTGAACAAATGAATTTTTGGAAGCTGTATAACGATTATTTGGGCAAGGAAATTGGGCCTGTAATTATCAGAATATTCGTTGGGCTTGGGAATGTTATTGGGCTTGTTGAAGACACATTATTTAAATGGACTGCTACAGATGACAACTGGACAAGGGGGTTTTGGGAATGATACTGACCGTTGACTAGAAGAGTGGGCGTCTGCAGGCAGTAGGCATTTGGGCCAAAATAATTGGGCCTGGAGATGGTTGCACGGTTAATTACACGAGCTGATGAGTACAAATAACGCAGGGGCGGTACAAGAGATAATTGGGCTTATTCGAAGCGGGTAACTGGGAATGCAAGCAGACGAAAGGGACAAATTTGGGCCTGGTTGGATTATCTTACGAGCTGGGCTGTTTTTTCAGTCCAAACACACTCCCTTTTCACGTGGGAGTTTGCAAGACGGATATTAACTGGGCCAAAGATGCTTCTAAGCTGTGGCGAATTAATTGGGCTTTGAGGAGATAATAATGAAGATATATCATACCTAATACGTGGGCTTCTTCTTCACGTGGCAGTGTATGTGCTACAGGTGATTATTTGGGCTTTTATCTTGGGCTTAACTGTTCACGCACGCGGAATGGGCTGTTTGGCCCCTATGGACGTGTTGTACTGCCGAAGTATTTATTTCATAATTAGCTAGTTTATATATATCAAAGTATTATAGTCATCATGTGAGATCAATTTTAAGTACTTTGCTTAATTTTGATCATAGGTATTATGTACTAGTAGTTATCATATTTTCATTGCACTAGATACTCGAACATCTTTATTGTATTTCCTTTTATTTTTATATATAAAAAAACTAGCCCTAGGCACTTGCCTAGTGGATTGCAAAAAAAAAAAAAAAACCCTAATCAGGAGAAAGTGAAGATTTCATTGTTCATGGCCTAAAAATCACTCATCTGATAATTATCCTTCATCTTTTTAATCCCAAAGCAACGTTTCTTTACTATTGATTCAATCTTAATCGTCAAAATCCAGATTTTGGTTGATTTACTGTTCCATCGGATTTTTGTTCATCTTCACTGTTCATCGACAAATCTGGAAATTGCAGAATTTATGTTCATCTGAGCATCTATTCTATAACGAGTTGGTCAAGATCTTGATTTACTGGCATCGTGAAGATTGCTGAAGCTCAGGAATATTGAGCAGCTCAGCTGGGTGAAGAGATTTTGTGTCTCAATCAGATGTTGTTCTTTTAAGATTTTGCCTTCATTGCTCATCGACAAAGAATCTGTGGATTGTATTTTCATTTGAGCTTCTAAAACTATAACGACTTGAGCTGGCTTCGTGAAGATTGCTGAAGCTCTTCTAATTTCGAGCAGCTCAGCTGGGTGAAGCTACTGTTACATTGTTTTTCTGGTTTATGGAGTGTTGATTCAGAAGTTATTTCTGCTGAAGCTCTGTTTTTGACGAACTTGGTAGCAAAAAGGAGCTGCTTTCTCTGTATCATCAGCTCTGGAGAACACCTGGGAGCCTAGGGAGCGAGCTTCACTGTAATGGCCTCGTCGGCCACTGCCCAGCCTCCTCCTGAGGTTGGGCAGTCGTCTCTCAATCATGCAACAACCCTACAAACATCTGCTAACCATCAAACAAACCAAACTTACGCTAACCTACTCCAGCCGCCAGCATTAAACAATCTCATGCACGTACACAGGTTCAACTTGAAGCCAGTTGAGATCTTACATGGTGAGCCAATGATTCGATGGAAGAAGGCGGAAGTTAAGCAATCAATAATACAACAAGGCCTGAACCTAGCAGTGCTTGGTAAATTCTCATACGGCAAACCTGTGATACAAGAGTTGAGGAAGGTTATACCAATCCAATGTGAACTTAAGGGTGCTTGTTCTGTTGGTTTGATCGAAGAATCACATGTCCTGATCAAGCTGTCGTTGATGGAGGATTATATTCACCTGCTATCAAAACCAGCATTTTATTTGAAGGCGCAAGGTGATTACTGGCAGATGCGATGCACGAAGTGGAATCCATGGTGGACTCCGGATGTTGAGACACCAATTGCAATCGCATGGATCTCGTTTCAGGACTTACCTCCTAATTTCTTTGGTAAGGAGTTTGTATTTTCATTGGCCAGTGCAGTAGGTAGGCCGTTACATGTAGATTTGGCTACTCAAAATGGTACGCGACCTAGTTGTGCGAAAGTGAAGGTGGAGGTGAACTTACTTGCTACCTTGCCACAAAGGATTAAAATTATAGAAGAAGCTGATGAAACAGGTCCGGAGGAATCCAAATGGATAAAAATTAGGTACGACTATATGCCTAAATATTGTAAGACCTGTAAGAAGCAAGGCCATAACGAATGTGAATGCTGGGTAATTCATCCAGAATTACACAAGTCTAATACTGGAGAAGGCAAGGAGCAGCTACAGGAAAAATCATTTACATTGCGTACTGATGTTGTTGGCACAGCAGCAAACTCAACAAAGGTGTTATCTAGTGGAAAAGTGCTTGGGATACCAATCGCTACTCATGCTAAACAGGAGTGGATGAAAACAAGACATAATAAGTATAATAGGGATAAAAGAGGCCACATAATTGAGGAAAACAATGAGACTGAGGATCACAAGGGCAAAGGAAAGCTGAAGGCAGATGTTGTGATTTCAAACAACAAATTTGGAGTGTTAGAGATGGATGAAGATGTGCAAATCCCAGATGAAAATGAAGGTGGAGACAACATGACAACAGGGCAAGAACAGATTGACAGGGAAAATAACTTGTTGAAGCAGGAAAAAGTTAAAGGAAACCTATCTCATAATAGTATGTCTTTTGGAACTGGAGGAGGTAATGCAGGAAAAGCTGTACATAAGAAGGGTGAAAATGGAGCAGTTAACAATGAAGAAACTGAAATCAGGAGAATAAAGAAGGAAGCAGTCGAGAAGATCAAAGAGGCAAGAGTAGCAGAAGTAGAGAATAATGAAGATATTGAAATCAGGAGGGAACAAACTATAGATTGGGTGCATAGCAGATTTGGTACAAGTAAGGAGGAACTAAGAGTATGTAATGTGGCTACAAATCGATCCTGTCAAGACATACCATCACAGACTCATGAGAATGCTGAGGAAAATGATGATATTCAAGAGATCAACTCTACTAAGATATTATGGAGTGAAGACATTGAGGCTATAGATCAGCAAAGACTGGAACAGCAAGTACTTGGTGGCAAAGAACAGAAGAAAAATGATGAACATCATATGGTCAGTAGGGGTGATGATGCAATAAGCTCCAGCAATTGTAAAGATAAGGATGAAAGTAATGCAAGTTGTATGATGAGTCAACCTACATTGCAATAGGAGAAACATCAAGAAAGATGCAAGGAGAGTATCAAACAAGGTGGACCAGTCCAACAAGGGCAGTGTATGCAGCAAGCCAATAAACTCGTAGACATTAGTGACTATGGGGAGGTTGTGGCATTTGTAGATGGTGCCCCTATATACTCGTTAAGAAAGGAGATTAATGGTGAGGTGTATACAAAGATGTTACAAGAGACAGGGGGACTGAACAAGCAGCAGAAGCAAGACAGAGAATTTGGTCGCACAGGAACAGTAAATTCTGTATCTCATGATACAGTTAACCCCAACCTAGGGTCTGTATATGAGCTTCAATTTAAGCTTTTGCAAGAGAAATTAGAGATCATGGGGAATACAGCAAGACTGCAACAAGTGGATAATAACAAAGACAAGGCAATTGTTGTCAAGGACTCTGGGGAGTTACAACCTACTCCTGTGGCATGTGCTTCAAGTTCAGGCTTGCCAATGCAGATTCACCTTAATATGCCATTAAGGACTCCAAATCAAGTGCTGCATGACATTATCACTCACAAGGACTCTCCAGTTGATATTCAGCAAACTATGATTGCACAACCAGTACAAATAGGTAATGAGGAGGAAGATGAATCTATAGCTGAAAATTTCAAAGCTATTGTACGGGAGGGGGATGTATCTCCTAAATCAGCAGCTAGAAGTGAAAAGAAATGCAAGAAAAAACAACATAAAGAGTTGCAACCAACTGCTAGAATTTTGCCCAGGAGGGCAGCTTCTAATGTTTCAAGATGAAGGTCAAGACTCTCATTTGGAACATAAGGTCTGTAAAAACTCAGCAGGCCTTTCAGAGGGTTATTAATATGCACAAGGAGCATGGTTTCTTTATTGTGGAACTGATGGAACCAATGCAAAAAGTGAAATTCCTTCAAAAGTATAGAAGAAGGTTAGGGATGGAAGCTGCAATATCAAATGTAAATGGTAAGATTTGGTTGTTCTTTGATACTGTGGTAGAATGGGACTTATTAATTGATAATGAACAACAAATGACACTTAGAGTATATCATCGGGAGCTTGGTAAATTTATAATGATGACATTCGTATATGCCAAGTGTTGTACAATCGAAAGATTAGAGCTATGGGATAACTTATACTATCTGGCAAGTGATATGGATTTGCCTTGGCTTGTTGGTGGTGACTTTAATGTTGTGATGGGAGAAGAAGAGAAAATAGGTGGTCTGCCAGTTTATCCTCTTGAATATGAGGATTTTGCCTTCTGCGCTAACTCATGTGGGCTCTTTGATCTTGGATACAAAGGGAGTCCTTTTACATGGTGGAATGGAAGGACAACTGCATAGTGCATTTTTAAAAGACTTGATCGAATTCTGGTAAACATGCCATTTCAGAATATATTCCCAACGATTGAAGTGGAACATCTTATTAGAACAGGCTCGGATCATGCTCCTTTGATGATGACTTGTGGTGAAGAAGCAATGAGCTTTATAAAGCCATTTAAATTTCTAAACTTTTGGACACAACATGAGGGGTTCTTAGAGGTAGTAAGGCAGAACTGGAAGGCTGACTTCATTGGAGATCAGTTCTTGATGTTCAAGCAGAAGCTGAAAAGGACCAAAATTGCCTTGTCAACATGGAGCAAACTCACTTATGGGGATATTTTTAAGCAGTTGGCTATCAGAGAAGATGTGGTGAGAATCAAGGAGCAACTATTTGAGGAGGAACCATCGACTGAAAACAGGATAATCCTACAAAGAGCACAAGCAGAGTTGAAGAAATATCTGAACATAGAAGAACACTATTGGAAGCAAAAGGCAGGTATGGTTTGGTTTGAAGAAGGAGATCGAAACACACGATTCTTCCATAACTGTGTCAATGGGAAAAGACAAAAGTTGAAATTGAAAAGGATTATAGATAGTGATGGTGCATGGCTAGAAGATCAAGACAAAATATCACAAGCTGCTGTAGATTACTTCATGAAACAATTCACAAACGAGGGTGATGCTGAGAACTTTGAAATGCTGAACAATGTACCTTCTATGGTTACAGCAGGCCACAACAGTGAGCTATGTAGAATCCCAACTCATAATGAAGTTAAGGATGCTGTTTTTGCACTAAGTGGTGAGAGTGCAAGCGGGCCAGATGGTTTCTCAGGTCGATTCTTTCAAACCTGCTGGGACATATTGGGTCAGGATATTCATACACTGGTAGTCTTGTTCTTTGAGGGTAATCCTTTGCCCAGGTCAATAACACACACTAATCTAGTATTGTTACCTAAGAAGCCTCAAGTAGAAACTTTCTCTGATCTCAGACCGATTAGCCTGAGCAACTTCATCAACAAAATATTCTCAAGAGTACTTCATGATAGACTGGAAAGAATTCTGCCTTCTCTGATCTCTTTGAACCAGTCAGGATTTGTCAAGGGGAGGAGCATTTTTGAAAACATTTTGCTAACTCAGGAGATTGTAACTGATATTCGATTAAGAGGGAAGCCAGCAAATGTGGTAATCAAGCTTGATATGGCCAAGGCATATGATAGAGTGTCCTGGAAATTTTTGATGCATGTGTTGAGGAAGATGGGATTTGCAGAATGTTTCATACACATGGTATGGAATTTGATATCCAACAACTGGTATTCAGTGATGGTGAATGGCCAGGCTACAGGATTCTTTCATTCGACTAGGGGGGTGAAGCAGGGAGATCCTCTTTCTCCTGCACTATTTGTTCTTTCAGCAGAAGTCTTATCGAGATCTTTGAATAAATTATTTGAAGACAAGCTATTTCGAGGTTTTGGAATGCCAAAGTGGGCAGAGCCACTGAATCATCTTGCGTATGCAGATGATACTATCATCTTTGCATCAGCAGATTCATATTCACTGCAGAAGATAATGGATGTTTTGGCAATATACGAGAAGACATCAGGTCAACTGATAAACAAGGCAAAGAGTTCCTATTATGTACATTCAAAGATTGCTGCAGCTTTGAAAAACACAGTGGCTACTATAACTGGATTCACTAAAGGCAGCTTTCCATTTACATACCTTGGATGTCCAATCTTTTATACAAGGAGAAGAAAGACTTACTACTATGATCTGATACAGAAGGTGAAATCAAAACTACATTCATGGAAAGGGAAACTTCTGTCATATGGAGGCAAGGCTACATTGATAGCTCATGTACTGCAAAGCATGCCAACACACATGTTGTCAGTGGTGAATCCACCAAATAATGTTATTGAGCATCTTCATAAAACCTTTGCGAGATTCTTCTGGAGTAATAAAGAAGAAGGGAGAAGTAGACACTGGACTAAGTGGCAGAAGTTATGTTTGCCAAAAGAAGAAGGGGGTGTAGGCTTTCGAACATTATTTGATGTGTCTAATTCTTTGTTTGCAAAGCTGTGGTGGAGGTTTAGGACCTCAAAGTCACTGTGGTCCAATTACATGTGGAATAAGTACTGCAAAAAGGAGGCACCTACTGTGGTCCAGTTTAGAGAAGGATCCCACGTTTGGAGGAAAATGTTAGAAGTTAGAGATAAAGTGGAACATCAAATATTATGGGAGCTGAGCAGGGGTTCTACTAGTATATGGCATGAAAATTGGACTGGATTGGGCCCTTTATATCATGTAGTGCCTCCAGATTTTCAAATAAATGAGGAGCTTCAGGAGGTGGCAGAGTTGAAAGAAGAAGAGCAATGGAATGATGCCCTATTGACTCAAAACTTTCCATTAGATATTGTGCAACACATTAGAGAAGAAGTAAGCTTTACAACTTCTGATGAATACTGGGACATTCCAAAGTGGATGCCTTCAACATCGGGCAAATTCTCTGTAAGCACTGCTTGGAAAATCTTGAGACACAGAGAATCAGTCACTTCAGAATATGCAAACTTATGGACAAAAGGACTGCCCTTCAAGATTTCCTTCTTTTGCTGGAGAGCCTGGAAAGGCAAGGTGCCAACAGATGATATCTGGAGAAATGGGGGATATATGGTTGTATCTAAATGCTGGTGTTGTCTATCACCTAAGGAAGATTCCTTTCAACATCTATTCTTGCACAGTGACACTGCATAAAAAGTGTGGAGCACATTTAATCAGGCAGCAGGCTTACTGATCAATATGGTACAGGTGCATCAGGTTATAAGGGAATGGTGGAATGCAAAATGCTGTCCCAAATTGAAACCTTTGTTTCAAGCAGCTCCGGCAGTTATCCTTTGGGAAATATGGAAGAGAAGGAATACAATGAAACATGGAGGATCTGTGTCGTACAGCAGGGTTATTCATAAAGTAAATAGGACACTGTACCTTTTGGCAAAGGTGAGATATCCATGGCTCTCTAGAATCCCAATGTTATGGCCTGAAATGATCAAATTCTTTGAGAACTATAAACCAGTTATAGTGACTAGAAGAGTTACATGGCAGCTTCCATATGATGGTTGGTTTAAATGCAACACAGATGGTGCATCGAGAGGGAATCCAGGTCCTAGCTCGTATGGTTTTTGTGTGAGAGATCATCAAGGTGATCTAATAGTTGCCAATGCAAAGGTAATAGGAGAAACAACAAATATAGTGGCAGAAGCAAAGGCAATATTGTATGGACTGTCGTATTGTGTGGAAAAGCAACTACATCCTCTGATTTTAGAAACTGATTCGTTGGTGATGAAGAAGGTGATTGAAGATGAATGGGAGGTACCATGGACCATAGGGACAGAAGTGAGAAGGATCAAACACATCAAGAGAACATATAATGTCATATTTCAGCATGTGTTCAGGGAAGGCAACACTGTCGCGGATTATTTAGCTAACCTTGTCTTTTCTTTTGCAGGTAATATTAACTTTCAATCATTTCAAGAACTACCAGCTGAAGGAAAAACATTAATCAACATGGACAAATCACAAATTCCTAATCTGAGAGTTAGGATTGCCAAAAGAAAAGCCCCGGATTAATGAAGAGAAAAGCTTATACTATGCAAATGCTATACTCAGCCGCATACTGGATATTATTAAATCATTATTCAGTGGTATTAGCATGCACTCATGCTCAACCTGAGAGTGATTTGGTAATTGACAGGAAGGGAGTGTGTATGGCAAAGGCACGAGCATATGTGCAGACTACATACAGAACTATCAGGGGCATCATTTGCGGGATCATATATTGTGGCATGGGAATGAAGACATTAATGCACAATACACTGCTTCATCGAGATGGTGTAAATCTGAAGTTCTTGCAACACATCAGGAAAGTCATAATAACCCTTTGGAACATACCATCATTCACAGACTTGAGATGGTCTTTCAACAGTCTTGGTCATTTGGACATGATTTACATTGGAAGATCAACTGTGATATTGATCGATATGGTAGGCATTCGAGCATCACTGTCTCATCGAACAAGGATAGATAGGAAAAGGGAAGTTGCAATAGCCAGTATGAATACAAGAACATATACTGTTAAGATATGGCTGTGTTATATGCTTGGAATATATTGTATACTGTTGTGTCATTGTCCAGTGGTATTAGTATGTTTTCATACTCAATCTGGAGATGACATAGTAGTGGACAATATGTATGTACTATGTTTCATTGAGGTTCATCGAATTGTAACCACCAGGACCTGCAACAGGGAAACTACAAGTAATAAGTGCAGCTTACGATCGACTAATTGGCTTAGTTTCTATGATTGGAATATGTTGTATATTATTATGTCATTTTCAGTGGTATTAGTGTGGTTTCACACTCATTCTGGAGGAGACATAGTAGTATACAATGTACAAATTATCAGATGGGAAATCAATGCATTTGGATTAGAAATCTCAAAGACTAGTAACTCCAGTTGGTTTTTGTTAACTGTTTTGTCTCATCATATGAGACTAATTACGAAGGCACTACAGCACAACATGAAAACAACAACAATTATTTGGAATTCACGATCAGTTTTCATGATATAGCTTCTCCAACATGGAAGTCATAACAATCAGTTGGAACCCACGACTATACACTGTTATGATATGGCTGCAGAACATGGCGCAAGAATTGTACATTGCAGTGATTTATCTGTTTGGAAGCTATCCTTTGATTCTCTTTTGTGGCACGCTTGGATGGACTTTATCATTGCCCATACCCTTCATACCTTGGCACCTGGTGAGAGCTTGATTGGTGCTACATGGTACTTGAAATGGGCAGAAGAGGCCGATCGCAGCCACAAGACATTGAAGCATGCATTTGGACATCATTTTATAGATAACAATAGTCATGTTTCTAGTCTTTTCTTTTGTTTTCATAGATTTTCATCTATTAATGCTAAGGTAGAACTAGTAGGACAAATTGTACTCTTTTGGACCCGGATTGGGATTTTGTACTCCTTTATTTATCAATATATTAACCACTAGGTACCATGCCTAGTGGTATATTTGCTAAAAAAAAAAAAAAAAAAAACCCTAATCAGCAGGCTGTGCAAATTCAGGAAAGGAAACAAATTGTTAATGTGATCAACCAGGATGTAATGAATCGAGTAAGTGTGGTTCTTGCTAGTGTCGCTCCAGTTGCAGCTTCAATGGTGGAAAAGGAAGGACACAATAGAGACAATGATGATCAAACAGTGGCCAAGGAAGTGGGCCATCTTGATCGTATGGAAATTGAAAAAGAATTGGGCAACTTTGGTGAGAAACAAACAAAGGAACAAGATGTGAGCCTTGTGGGGTGTGACAAATTGCAGCATAGTCACGCTGAACAATTAATTGGAAATGCTGGTGCGATGGGCCAGCCAGTACCTTTGACTAAGCTACTTCATACTGCTGGAAAGGATACAAAAAATGATGTAGGCTACAACTTAGCAAAAAGGGAAAACAATAACATTGGCAAAGTTCAAACGCGCATGGATACAGTGAGTAACGTTGCAGCTGGAAAGGTTGAAGCTAATAGTGTGCAGCACATGGGCCAGTGGGGTCGTGATTATAAAAAATCATCTGCAACTCTTTTGGAAAACATTTCAACCGAAAATATGGAGGAAAGCCATAAAGGTATGCAACAATTAATTAATAAGAGTAGGGGCCATGTGGAAAACAAAATAATGGAGCAAGTAGTCAAATATGTGGGCCACATGAATTCATCTACTTTTCTAGGCAAAAATAGTGTTACAAACGGGCAAAGCACTAATGTCCTTGATAGAAAACATTGTCAAAAAGCTACTGCTTTTTCGAGTAGCAATAATGGGAACAAAAGTCACGCTATTCAAGCTGTGACTAACAAAAATTCAAGTGTCCAGTTATTGAAGGAAACACAATGTCAAAAAGCTTTTGTTTCGAGTAGCAATGTTGGGAATAAAAATATTGTGGAAAATTACAATGTTGGCACACTTGAGAAGGCATGTGTGGATAGTTCACCTGGGTTACAAGGGGTTACGGCCAGCAATCGAGTGGGCTTGAATACCTCACATAATGAGGTACCTTCAAATGACATGTTTGGTAAATGTATACAACCTTCACATAATCAGAAAACATTGTCCATGATATCGTCGGCAAGTGATGCACACGAAGACGTTAGTGATAACCTTCATGAGGCAGTTAACTCTAGGCGAAAGTCATGGGCTGACATAGCGGAAGAGCATGATGAAGGAGAAAAAAACAGTCAAGATTTTCGATCGTCTACTCGACAAGGTGGTAAAGGAAATGAAGGGGCAGTAGCATTGATTGAGCAGGTTGCGCCTGCCTTACATTTTTCTAATCCTAATGTGGAAAGAATCATCAAGGACGCGCAACACGAGATGATGATGAAGGAAGGTATAGTGAAACAACCGTTGGTTGCGCTAAATACATCCGTATATGAGGTCCCCTCAAATTCAGTTGAATCATATGGAGATTATGGAGGAGAATCCGGACAACTCATGTTATCGACCGGAAATAACAATGAAATGCATGAGGGTGAACATGAAAGTGCCATGGAAGACATTGAGTCTACTGAAGAAGAGTGGGAAAATGAGTACGATGACAAAGCTGATTTTGGTGTAAATATTGTGGAGCAATTCAATTGTGCAAATTTGAAAAGGGAGCAAGAAAATAAGCTTAAACAACGTTTTCAATTTGCAAGTCATCGTGTGGAAAGAGTTATCAAAGATGAAACTCAAATTTCATTTTTTGAAAATTCTAAGACTGGAAAATTAAAGAACAAGTTGGAGGCTCCAGATTTCATTCCGAATAAGCTCCATTGTCGCACATGCTTGCATTTCATAGATACACCACCAAATACTGTCGAGGACCACATTGGAACAAGTCAAGGAGGTGCTATCTGGATGAAAATTACAACAATGTCCGACAAAAGACCAATTGTTAGGCGACCTCCTATGAGAGCTGCCAAACAAAAACAGGCTGCCCCAACAGCGTCAAGGAGGTCCTACCGTTCAAGAAAGAATTGATGAAGTTTGAATACATTTTGAACACGGTTGAGGAAAATGACAAAGAACTACAAATGGAATTTTTTACAAGTTTGGAAAAGCGGGGACAAGATTTTAATTCCTACTTCATTATATTCTATCATTTTATAAGTATTATCATTTGTAATATCATCACAGAATATGTAATAAATTCTGTGATGATCATAGAATATCTAGTTCGGTCAAGTTCTTTTTTTTTACATGCTTGCTAGATAGTGAGGTCTTCAAACCTCAATAGGATTAGTACGTAAGGTTAGCCCGGTATGTGTTATATGGGTAACAATTCCGGTGCTATTGTCCCCCTTATTTGTACTATCCCTATTTTGTTGTAATTTTCATTTTTGTTATTAATAAAAAACTAGCCCTAGGCTCTGCCTAGTGGATTGCTAAAAAAAAAAAAAACCCTAAACTCAAAAAATCCCAATGAATCCAACTCTACGCTCTGACATCTCTCTAAGAAAGACAATGAATAGTATTCTCGTCACTATTCATCTTCCATAATTCACGAATCCAGCAAGGTTTGATCACAATTTTGTTTCCAAAAGAATACCCTTTTCATTGTGATCAATCTCCAATCGTTTTTAACATCAAATCTTTTCTTAGTTTGTCTAGATCTTATTTCTCATCTCACGAAACACTGTAGCATATAGCTTTCTTTAAAAATTCAGCTTGTTTACTTGAAGTTGACCAGCTGGAATTTCACTGGGAATTACAGTGATGCTAACGTTTTGAGGAGCTTTGTTGTTAACTGGAATTATCATATTTGAAGCCAATTCCTTAGGCCAATTCACGTTACTGTAGCATATTTCTTCTACAACAATGGTTAACGATTAAGTGTAGCTATTCGTTAGCTATGAATACTGCTGTCGACAACATCACGTTGGGACTTACCTGAAGCGTTACTGTAGCAGCATAGAATTTCCAACGATTTAGGCAGTGGTATAGCTGATTACGTTCAGCTTATTAGGGTGGATGTTGCTGATCAACAGAATCACTTTGGAGACTTTTTGGTAACGTGAGTTCATATATTTCAGTTGCACCAGTTTGTATTAACATTTACTACACTACTGTAGCACACAACAATTCCTAGATCGAGCTTGTGAGAGTTCATATTTCCTGCGCTACAGTCTTTAAAGTAAAGTTAATACAGTAGCATCATTTTCTTGCAAAGCTGTTACACGTGTGTCATGTAATTAAAGTTCGAAAGAACTACAAACATAATGGACACATAGGCAGGTGGCCAGCTACCTTTTGTGGCTGCGCTACCTACTCTACCTCCTACAAACATTGCACAAACATCTGCTAACATCAAACAGCCGATGGATTACTCCAAATTTCTGAAACCCTGCACTTTGAATGCTGCAATGCATGAGCAGCAGGTAGTTGAGCCAATCTCCATTCGTCCACCTACAATATTAAATGGAGAGCATGTTATTCAGTTCACAGAAGCAGAAGTAGAAAGAATGGATATCATCGAAGGCTTACAATATGCAATAGTTGGTAAATTTTCTTATGGCAGCCCAGAAATTCAACAACTGCGTAAGTTAATACCAATTCAATGCGGCATTAAAGGTGAATGTAACATTGGATATCTAAGGGAGAGGCACATTTTGATAAGAATGACGTTAAAGCAGGATTATCTTGATTTCTCATCAAAAAGTCATTATATAAAGGACAGGGATGGCTATCAATATCAGCTAAGGCCATTGATTTATGACTCGAAGTTTAGAGCAGATGAAGAAACACCCAAGGCAATGGCTTGGATTTCATTCCCGGGTCTATTGCCAACTTTTTTTGTGAAGGAATGTCTATTTTCGCTAGCTACAGCAGTAGGTAAACCTATGCATCTAGACATGGCAACAATCAACAAAACTAGACCTAGTTGTGCAAGGGTAAAGGTACTAGTTGATCTACTTGCAGATTTGCCTAAAAAGGTGAGAATGGACATTTTCAATGAAGCTAACGGAACAACAAGAACTGAATGGGTGAGAATTCAATATGACATGCTACCTAAATATTACAAACATTGTAAACTTCAAGGGCATGATCTATTTGAATGCTGGAGGATACATCCGGAACTATCGCCTTATCAACAAAGCAAGCAAGATGCTGAAAATAACAAGGAGCAAACTCAGGTGCAACATAATCAACCATTAATGACCTTAACAAGTGGGAAAGTTGTAGGAAATATCAATCAACCATTAATGACCTTAACAAGTGGCAAAGTTGTAGGAAATACCAACCCACCTGTGGGACAATGGAAGGAAGTTAGAGACAATCGTATCAAGAACAATGGAAATCGAGTGATTACAGGAAAAGAAATTGTACCTGTTGATTTAGCTAAAGAGCAGCACCAGCAAGGATCTGCTAGTACAACTCAAAACAATGGTGCAAAGCCAAAGGATCTCATGCTAGCTCGGGATAATGAACATCTTCCTCAAATGGCAGCTAGTAACCAGCAAAATCGTGATGCAAGGAGAAAGGAAATTGTACCAGTTCTTAATCAACAAGGACCTGAAATTACAGGAGAGGAAGTTGCTTCAGATGATGCAGTTGATAATCAACAAATTAAGATTAATAACAGGTTTGCAGCATTAGAAGACAAAGATGGTGAGGAAGAAAACAATAATCAACAGGTTGTTTTGCATGAAAAACATCTATCAGGTACACTAGAAGCTAATGCTAACAATACAAGAGGTCTAAATCCTAAAGCAGCTCATTTTACACCAAAGTCTACTGGAGCGGGAAGTACATCAAAGGCAGGCAAGAAAACCAATCACAATGATAGGAAGAATGCAATAGGTGAAGGCAGTCATAAAGAATCTACAACAGATTGGATCAGTAGAACTTTTAAGGAGAATCATGTTGAAACTAATCAATCTTGCCAGGAAATTCCATCGCAAGCTACCGAAATTGATGCAGCTTTAAAGGTGAACAATCAAGATAACAGACTGTATCTTGAAGGAAGAACAGTATGGAATCAACAAGATGAAGAGGATCCGGATGAAAGTGCACTTCCAGAGGGTGCTAGTGGAGAAGAGGAATCATCAGATGAAGAAAATGATCAGGAAGAACAAAGTGTCAACAATAAAAACAAGGAACAAACAACAAGTGAAAGCATATGGATCAATGATGAAGCAAGCATACAAGGAGATAATAAGAAGACAACAACAAAGGAGAGCGACAATCAGAAAATTTTGAGTCCGAATCCTAGCAAGGTTTTACCTCCAGCTAAACCCAATATAGTTGTTGAGAAACCTAATGGACAAAATGATGTAGCAGCCTGTCAAGAGGAACCTCACAGAACTAAGGAGCATGTGCGAAATGAAACTGGGAGGCTTAATGTGTCAGATTCCATCCAATCAAGTCACAATGAAGAAACAGACATAACCAATGCAGATAAACAAGTCGCATTAACAAGACAATCAGTTCAGGGGAAGAGGAACAACACCATGATCACTTCTAATGTTCAGCAGCAGTTGTTGACAGATCCAAAGGAAAAATTGGAAGTGGATGAGCTGAATAGTGTCAGAGGAAAAGATCTTGATGATGAATCTACTACGCAGAATTTTAAAAATGTGGCAAGGCAAGGTGATATCTCACCTAGGGATATGAACAAAGGCAGATCAGGAGGTAGAGGCAAGAAGAAAAATACAAGGGAGATACAAAGTTTAGTACCAGGGGTTCAAACACGAGGGAACCTATCCAAATCCCACAATTAATGATGAATGCTATCATATGGAATGTGAGGTCAGTGAATACAAAGAAAGCTTTTGAGAGGCTTATCACAATGCAAAGGCAACATCATTATCATTTTATAGGAATCATGGAACCAATGCAAAATGCGAGGAAACTAGAAACATACAGGAGGAAAATTGGTATGTTGCAGGCCTTTTCTAATATTTCAAACAAGATATGGGTCTTTGTAGATGAAGATCATGGTGTAGAGGTGATGATTGATGCAGAACAACAATTAACGATGAAGCTCACAAATATGGACTCTCAAACCTATTTCGTTGTTACATTTGTTTATGCTAGTTGTGATCCCTTAGAAAGAATTGAACTATGGGACAACATGTATTATCTTGCAAGGGACATGACCTTGCCATGGCTTGTGGCAGGAGATTTCAATGTTATATGGGATGAAGAGGAGAAATTTGGTGGATTTCCAGTATCAATGAATGAGGTAAATGATTTTAGGCACTGTATCAATACGTGTAACCTCAACGATTTGGGCTTTAAAGGAAGTATATTCACTTGGTGGAATGGGAGAGCTGAACATGATTGCATTTTTAAGAGGCTTGATAGATGTTTGGCGAATCTGGAATTTCAACAAATGTTTCCTACAATTGAAGTCACTCATTTATCTAAAACAGGATCCGATCACAGTCCTATGGAACTGACTTGTAACTCTAATGTTATTCCTTTTAAGAAGTCTTTTAGATTCCTTAACTTCTGGACGAAACATCCTACTTTCAAGGATGTGGTGAAGGAGAATTGGAAAGTTGATTTTGTCGGGGATCCTTTCTTTATGTTTAATCAGAAGCTGAAGAGATTGAAAAAAGCTCTATCTTCATGGAGCAGAAATACATATGGGGATATTTTTCAGAAAATTGCAAGCTTGGAGGAAGTGGTACTTGTTCATGAGGCTGAGTTTGAAAGAAATCCTACGCTACAGAGCAGACAAAGACTGCAGAAAGTTCAATCTGAACTGATCAGATACTTGGCTCTAGAAGAGGAGTTTTGGAAGCAGAAGGCTGGCATGAAATGGTTTCAAGATGGAGATCGGAATACCAAATTTTTCCATGCACAAGTGAATGGAAGAAGGAAGAGACTCCAATTACAAAGGATTCAAAACTCAGATGGAAATTGGTTGGAGGAAAATACAGAGATAGCAGAAGAAGCTGTGACGTTTTTTCAAAACCAATTTCATGAGGGATCAGCTCCTACAGATTTTAGGATAATAGAGAGTGTACCTTCAATGGTAGACAATGTGCAAAATATGGCATTGATGCAGCAGCCTACAACAGAGGAGATTAAGCATGCAATATTGGGGCTGAATGGAGAAAGCGCCGGAGGACCTGATGGATTCACAGGATGTTTTTTCCAATGTTGTTGGGACATACTTGAGGAAGACATAGTTGGCATGACGAAGGCTTTCTTTAATGGACATGACCTTCCCAGATTCATAACGCACACAAACCTGGTATTGCTGCCAAAGAAGAAACAAGTTGAAACATTTTCTGATATGAGACCAATTAGCTTGAGCAACTTCATCAACAAAGTGTTTTCAAGAGTAATTCATGAAAGGCTAGTTGGAATGCTACCAAATCTGATTTCAGAAGAACAGGCTGGTTTTGTAAAGGGGAGAAGCATAGTAGAAAATGTTTTGCTAACTCAAGAGATAGTTAATGATATCAGACTAAGGACTAAGGCAGGACCTAATGTGGTCTTAAAGCTGGATATGATGAAAGCTTACGATAGATTGTGTTGGCTTTTTCTAACAAAGGTTTTAAGGAAGATGGGATTTGAAGAAAGATTCATAGGCCTGATATTTGGAGTTGTTTCTAATAACTGGTACTCAGTGTTGGTTAATGGACAACCCCATGGTTTTTTCAAGTCAACTAGGGGTGTGAAACAAGGGGACCCTCTATCACCTACTTTATTTATCTTAGCAGCAGAAGCACTATCAAGAGGTTTGAATGCACTACATACTAACCTGTATTTTTGTGGATTTGGAATGCCAAAATGGAGTCCCAAGATCAATCATCTTGCTTATGCGGATGATACAATCATCTTTTCTTCATCTAATGCTACTTCTTTGAGGTTGGTGATGGAAGTCTTGAAAGCTTATGAAGATGCATCTGGTCAGTTAGTCAACAGAACAAAATCAGCTATTTATTTACATGAATCAGCTAGTGCAGATGTGGTGGACAAGGTACAAAGGATCACTGGTATGTCTAAACAGAATTTTCCATTCACATACCTGGGTTGTCCGATCTTCTATCTCAGAAGGAAGATGGATTACTACAAGGAGCTCATCACAAAGGTAATGGACAGGCTGCAAAATTGGAAAGGGAAGTTACTATCAATAGGTGGAAGGGCAGTACTTATAACTAGTGTGCTTCAAAGTATGCCGATTCACCTGTTATCTGCAGTAAATCCACCTGCATATGTAATCAACAGATTACATAAGATATTAGCACAATTCTTCTGGAGTAATACAGTGGGTGTATCAAGCAGACACTGGGCATCTTGGAACACACTCTGCTTACCATGTGAAGAGGGTGGTGTTGGATTCAGATCCTTGCATGATATATCCACAGCATTGTTCTGCAAATTATGGTGGAATTTCAGAACAAAACCAACTCTATGGAGTGCATTTATGAGTCAAAAATACTGCAAAAAGCTCAATCCCATAATTGTACCTTGGAGAGATGGATCGCATGTGTGGAGGAAGATGCTTGAATGCAGAGATCTTGTTGAGCATCAAATATTATGGCAGCCTAAGATGGGATCTTCATTATTCTGGTTTGGAAATTGGACAGGACTGGGAGCTCTATATTTTGTCACGCCAACAGATTTTGCCTGCGATGAATCAATTCAAAACGTTTATGATGTGGTACAAAATGGACAATGGGATGAGGAACTGCTTGGGAACATCTTACCAAATGATCTTGCAACTCATATTCTACAGAATATAAAACCCCCAGCAATGGATGTGGTTCTTGACAAGCCTGTATGGATGCTTGAGAATAGCGGAGATTTCAGTGTGAAGTCAGCATGGGAATACTTGAGAAGAAGAAATGAGCCAAGTATCGCATATTTAAAAATATGGGTGAAAGGTCTTCCTTTTAAAATCGCATTTTTCATGTGGAAGTTATGGAGAAATAAATTACCATTGGATGATTTCTTCAGAAGGCTGGGGTACCAATGGCCATCCAAGTGCTGGTGCTGTGCAGAACCAAAAGAAGAAACAATGCAGCACTTGTTCTTTACATCAAGACCTGCCCAAACAGTATGGAAATTATTCTTGGGACCAGCGGGGATCACAACAGATGGAATTTCTTTACACCAAGCTATAATTAGATGTTGGACAGCTGATGTCTTACCTCGACTGCAGCCTATTCTTCAAGCTTTACCATCAGTGATAGTGTGGGAATTGTGGAAAAGAAGGAACAGCTACAAACATGGAGATGGAATCACAGTTTCTAGAGTGATTTACCAGATATCAACGACTATGCAATCCTTAGTCAGATTCAGAAAACCAAGCCTGCAAAATGTCCCCCACAAATGGCCAGACTTAGTTAACATGATGGAAAATTATACACCTAAGCTACAGTACACTAAGATACTATGGGAATGTCCTAAGGAAGGCTGGATCAAAGTAAACACAGATGGGGCGTCTAAAGGAAATCCAGGCAGAAGTTCGATTGGATATGTTTTAAGGAATGAAGATGGGGATGTATTATATGCCTATGGAAAGGAAATTCAAGAAGCTACAAACACTGTGGCGGAGGCAATTGCAATACTGGAAGCATTGACATACTGTGTGGAAAATAATTATGTCCTAATTGAAGTTCATACAGATTCAATGGTCCTCATGAAAGTAATAACAGAAGAGTGGGCTGTTCCATGGAGTATTGCAGAAACAGTAGAAGAAATCAAAGATATGATGAATAGGAGTAATGTGACAATCTCACACACACTCAGAGAAGGGAACAAACTTGCAGATCATTTGGCTAACTATGCCCTAGACCATGGAATCATTGAAGTACATAATTTCTGGGAGCTTGACATTCAAGGAAGAAAGATAGTGAATGATGACAAGTCACAATGTCCCTATCTACGAGTAAAAGTTGCAAGAGGTTAAGAAAAAAGGAAGCAACAAGCTGGAGTACAAAAAAAAGAAGGAATTAAAAGGAACAGCTTGAAAAGGAGAACAAAACAGAGAAGAGGAAAACACAACAATTGCAATGTTCAAGTATATCGAAAGGTCTCAACATACCTTGTTTTAGCTAACCATGTGTTCTATTTTGCAGGTGCGGCTAACTGTCCCATGCCTTGCTTAGTGATTAACTCTCTTTGGGTGGTATTAGCACCTAGTGTTCATTCCCAGGAAAGAAAATCACTAGTGAGTAACATGGACACATACAATTTTCGAAATGGAGAGGCTAGTCATATAGGGAGCTGGGAGGTGAATATTTCAGCAATGCATCCGGATGGTGTTCAATATACTTTCACAGTGCATCTGTGCAAAAACATAGGGGAGGAGTTTGTGACTGCTAACAAAAGGGACAAAGGCGTGCCACAGTGCAATCTCAATGCACCCCATGTGCCAAGTGATTATGTACATTGTACCGATGGATCGATATGGACAAATTGTCAATGTCATAAGCATGTGCATACCAACAGCACATTTCCGTGCATTGTCATGTGCTGCAGTCAAAGGCATGGGTCATTGTGTTTGGTACAAGACTCCATGTGCTGTTTTAGCACTTTTGGGTCTTGAAAAAAGAGAAAGATTTAATGGCCAGTGCACGTTTGAATGAAGACAAGTCTGGAAACATGAAACAAAAGATAGTGCTTCCCTATTGGAATTTAAAACTTGTTATATTGGGTGGAGGAATATGCACATGGGAGCAGAAAAATTTGGACATGCATTTGGGAAAGAAGCACAAACGAGGATTAACCGATAAACTAGGTGCACGTCTGGTGCATTGGAAGAATTTCGAGACAGCATTCCATACAAAAATATGGAATTTTTCATGACAAACGAGAATGACGACTAACATTGAAAGTGATGCGTCGTTCACATGCACAAGCATGCCAGGAAGGCTCATCTATTTCTTTATTCTAACATCGTTTGTTTTTTTTGCAGGGATAACCTTTTTAACTATCTTCATTGTTTATTTTTTAATAAAATTTCAATTGGTGGTATTAATGCCATGCATTCATTCCAATGGAAGGAAATTAAAAATAGGCAATGAAATAGTTTCGAGCATGAGCTTTTGCCGGACAACAGCAATTCGTCTAAAGATTTTTGGACCATTTAGAAGTGAATCACGCTGCAACATTGAAACAGGGACTGCATTGTTTGTTGGGATTTTTCAGACGAGGCATGCTTTCATGCACAAAGCTGGAAATTAAAACAACCATTTTGGAGATCGCGTGATTAAAAACGCCTAATGTTCAAGGGATAATTGCACGAATGAAAAAGAGAATCTAGTTCATCGAGAAAGGCTGCAAAATTGGACCATGGTTGGAGATTCACGTGTCTGGTCGTGCATTCACATGGGATATGCAAGCATTGCACAGCAAGGGACAAAGTTGTGAGGTCTTGGAGACAATTGATCTAAAAAGAAGGTGATGGATATTAAATTATTTCCCTGGAATTATTTAATATCACACCAACATATGGACACATATATCCATGGGAATCTGCAGAAACAATGCAATCACCTAAAAGGCTATTTTTAAATTGCAAGCATGCTAAGATGCGTGATGGACCATTAGCCTTGCTACTGATGTTCATCATGCTTGTCGCGCAAGCTCTTTGAGGAAAAAGAGCAGACACATTTGGCGCAGGGGATGCATGTGGAATTATCTTTTGGGCGGCTTCAGCACCATTCGAAATGGAGGAGAACATGAGGAGATTTTTTTAATACTAACTTAAGTGTCTTTTTTGCAGGTCAGAGGCAAACGATGGGAACACATTCAAATGTTGTTTTAATCAATAACTATCACATGGTTCTTTTTGAGAAAAAAAAATAGTTTAATAAATAAGAAACACAGTGAAAAGATTGTTTGGAGGTCCACATGTGACAGCTTTGGAATTTTTTGATCAGTACAACAACTGATGCTTTTTGGAATCTCACGTGAAAAGGAGAAAATAGCTAGCAACAATTGGAGTTTACATGGAATTCTACAATGAGCATCTGGACAATTTGGGCAACGGGTGGATACTGGAAAATATGGCCAGTGCAAATGTGTGCACAGGATTAAACTGGAGCGTGCAGTGTTAATTAAAGACCTGTGCTACTTTTGCAAATGTTACAATTTCAATGCATGGGACGCAGTCATGTATTAATGCGATGACACTCAATACGACCTCTATGGGTGGTATTAGCACATTGTGCTCATTCCCTTGGGGGAGGAAAGGTGACATTGCATGTGCATGATAGATCAAGTATGAAGCTAAAGTACAAGTACATGAATTGGCATCACTTTTTAATTATAGTATGAATTTTGTGATACCAAAGTTTGAGTTTAACACTTAACTTTGGTAATAGGATGAATGTAACTGTCAAATTTTATTGTCTTTCATTTCATAGGACTTCGGACAATGTAATTATATTTGTATTTTTCTTTTTTTCTTATTAATATAAAAACTAGCCCTAGGCACTGCCTAGTGGATTGCCAAAAAAAAAAAACCCTAAACTCAAAATGCTCTGCCTTCTCTCTACTTTCTCTCTCTAGGGCGCCGTCACTGTAGCTGTGAACAGTTACATGAAATTTCTTCATTTTTGAGCAGATCTGTTATGGAAGCATCACAAATTTGTTCTTAAAACATCACCAAACATTCTACTTTTGTTTTAATCCAAAGTTCTATGTCAAAAAGCAACAGATCTTAAATTTTACTTTCAAGTTTAAGATTTGTTGAACAACTTTATGATGTTTTAATGATTCACTTTTGAATATCAAAACTACTGTGATTCTGAAAAACGATTTTGAAAATGCTATAGCTGTGCAGAAGAAAAAGCTGTTGCATACTGTTTTTTAAGGTTTGTTGACTTTTTTGGTTTTTTGACAAGAAACTAGTTTAGTTCTGAAAATTATTTTGTTCTCTAGAGAGAGAAAGTACTAGCCATGGCCAATCTGGCCGGCGGCCAGCCCCCACCAGTGGCTGGTCAGCCTACCCCTAATCTCGCCCAACCCTCTAACCCCACAAATACAACTACCCAGCCCCCAAAAACTCAAAACGAGACTGAAATACCTATGAACTATGCTGGTGCAGTAAAAAATTTGTTGAATAATGCTACAAATCTGCCTAGAGTAGCTGCTGTCGAGCCAATTCCGCTAAGGCGAGCTAAATTACATCATGGCCAGCCTTTAGTTTGTTTTACGGAAGCTGAAGTGGAGCGTATGAACTTAATTGAAGGTTTGCAATATGCAGTGGTTTGCAAATTCTCATATGGATGGCCTGAACTGAATGAGTTGCGTCGTATATTGCCTATTCAATGTGGAATTAAAGGTGAATGCATAATTGGGTATTTACGAGATAGGCATGTTTTAACTAGATTTACTCTATGGCAGGATTATGTTGATTTTTCATCAAAAAGTGTTCATTATGTCAAAGATAAATTTGCCAATGATTACCAGCTTAGAACTTTGATATATGATGTTAAGTTTAAGGTGGGTGAAGAGACTCCAAAAGTTATGGCCTGGATATCTTTTCCTAATTTATTGCCAACATACTTTGTTAAAGAATGTCTATTTTCATTAGCTTCTGCAGTTGGTAAACCTTTACACCTTGATCAAGCTACAATCAATAAAACTAGACCCAATTGCGCACGTGTGAAAGTTTTAGTTGATTTGTTAGATGATCTACCTAAAAAGGTTAGGATGGATATTATTAATGAGAATACAGGGGAATTAAGGACTGAATGGGTCACCATTAATTATTATTACCTTCCTAAGTATTGCAAGGAATGTAAGCTACAAGGCCATGATATGATGGAGTGCTGGAGATTACATCCAGAATTGATGACAAACACAAGGGAACAACAAAAGCAAGTACCAGATGTTAAAGCAAAGGAGAAACAAAATAATAATGGTCCATACATGGTCTTAACTAGTGGAAAGGTAGTTGGCAATGTAGGGCCACATTGGAAGCAGGTGAGGGATAGAAGAAATCAGAATAATGAGCAGCACATGGGGAACAATAACACTGGAAAGGAATTAATTCATGTACCAGAAGATGCAGAGATGGTGCCTAAAATACAGCATACAAACAATAAGTTTTCAGTGTTAGAAGTGGAGAACAACGAGGATAAGGCAAAAAATCAGTTAGCACTGGTTGAGGAACAAGTTGAAAATGCTAAAACAGTACAGAAATCGATGCAACTAAATGCAGCAGCACAGCAGTTTGTACCTAACTCTCCACTAAAATGCAGCAGCACAGCAGTTTACAACAACTATAATTAACACAAAGACACAAGTTGAGGGAGTTGCAGATCATCAAGTGAAGCAAACAATAGCTGCATGGGTTAACAAGGCATTTAATCACAACATGGTTACTACTAACACATCAGTCCAGGAAATTCCATCACAAGATACAAGGGTAAACAAGTTACTTGAGGTACATAATGACAAAGAAATTATAGAGGATTCAGAATTTGAAATGTTCAAAAACAAGGAGAATGCAGAATGGAATGGAGGAAAGCTTTGGTCAGAACAAATGGAAGAAGACAAAGGAGAGGGAGATATTCCAGATATGATGCAAAGTGAAGAAGAGATGGAAGGAGACAAGGATGAAGATGCAAGTGTGAATAGGAAAGACAAAGCTAACAGCAGTTTAGGGGAAGAAGAGATGTTGTTGCTGATGCATGCAGGATATAACATAGATACTCTACCAGGAATGACGAAAGACAATGTGGTTAATGGGCAAAGTATAGACCCAGGTGGAACTGGGCAGCAACAAAGAGCACAACAGAGTGGGGTGCCTAAAGACCCCACTCAAACCAATTTTATCATTAATCAACTCACAGAGCAACAATCCAACCAGGATACAAGAGATACAACAGAAGCAGACAAAAAAATCAAAGAAGAAGAAAAGAAGAAGAGCAAGATAGATGAGGCATGTGGTGGATCAACATATCAAGTTGTTTCCATTCCAACAAATGGAAAAGAGATGGTGGATACAGACTTCAAGAAAGTGCAGGAGCAAGCTGGAGCAGTAGCAGTCACCGGCAAGGACATGGATGAGGAATCCACAGCCCAAAACTTCAGCAATGTAGCAAGGAGAGGAGACCTGTCACCAAAGTACATTGAGCAAGCAAAATCAGCAGCAAAAATAAAAAAAAAACAGTCAAAAGATACATCAAATGCTCCAGCAGGAGGTGTTCAAACAAGGAGGAATGTCACTAAAAGCCTAAATCATTAATGGAAGCAATTATATGGAATGTAAGGTCAGTCAATACAATGCAAGCATTTGAAAGACTGATTTTGATGCACATACAACACAAGTTTGAATTCATTGGGATAATAGAGCCTATGCAACAAGCTTCTAAAGTGGAGAGATACAGAGCAAGAATTGGTATGGCGCAAGCAGTGGTTAATATCTCAAACAAAATATGGGCATTCATAGATGAGGTATTTGATGTAACTATCTTATATAACATGGCACAACAGCTGACCCTTAAATTGTTCCACACTGAAACTCACATAGAGCTTATACTAACCTTAGTGTATGCTAAATGTGATCCACTTGAAAGAATAGAGCTGTGGGATTCTTTGTATGCAATGGCTACTGATATGACCTCTCCCTGGCTAGTTGGAGGTGATTTTAATGTTGTATGGGATGAGGAAGAGAAGTTTGGAGGGCTGCCAGTTCACATAAATGAGATTGACGACTTCAAGCACTGTGTCAACACTTGTAACTTGTCAGACTTGGGTTTCAAGGGGAGTATCTATACTTGGTGGAATGGGAGATCCGAAGAGGATTGCATCTTCGAGAGACTTGATAGATGTTTGGGAAATCTGGAATTTCAGCAAACGTTTCCAGGTCTTGTGGTTACCCATTTGTCTAAAATTGGGTCAGACCATTGTCCTATGCAGCTGACTTGTGATATTGAGGCTCCTCCTATCAAGAAGCCTTTTAGATTCCTAAATTTCTGGACTAAACATGAGACATTTAAGGAGGTGATTAAGGAGAACTGGAATGCTGATTTTGCTGCAAATCCTTTCATTTTGTTCAACTACAAGCTCAAAAAACTGAAGAAAGTTCTATCAACTTGGAGCAGAGCAACCTACGGAGACATCTTTCAAAAGATTGCAAGTCTTGAGGAGGTGGTGTTGGTGCACGAAAGGCAATTTGAGGTTGCTCCAACAGCAATGAACAAGCTGAAATGATAAGATACCTAGCTATAGAGGAAGAATTTTGGAGGCAAAAGGCGGGGATGGCGTGGTTTAAGGACGGCGATAGAAATACAAAGTTCTTCCATGCACAAGTAAAGGGCAGAAGAAAAAAACTACAGCTGCAAAGAATTAAAGACAGACAGGGCAACTGGATAGAAGAGGACAAGCACATAGCAGAAGAAGCAATTCAGTTTTTTCAGGAGCAATTTACAGAAGCTGCAGCACCAATAGATTTCAAAATAATGGAGCATATACCTAGACTGATTGAGGAAGAGCAAAATGAGAAGCTGATTGCTAATCCAACTAAGGAAGAGGTGAAAAAGGCCGTCTTTGATTTAAGTGCTGATTCAGCTGGGGGACCTGACGGTTATACTGGAGCATTCTATCAGTCTTGTTGGGATATAATTGGGGATGATATTCATGCAATGGTGCTAGCCTTCTTTAATGGACAGTAACTACCTAAATGTGTGACTCACACTAATTTGGTTCTTCTGCCTAAGAAGAAGGAGGTGACTACATTCTCGGATCTGAGGCCTATAAGTCTGAGCAATTTTGTGAACAAGATTTTCTCCAGGGTGATTCATGAGAGATTAATTGACTTGCTGCCCGGTATTATCTCAGAAGAATAAGCAGGCTTTGTAAAAGGGAGGAGTATTGTGGAAAATGTTCTTTTATCCCAGGAGATCATTACCGACATAAGGTTGAGAACAAAAGCCGGTCCTAATGTTGTAATGAAGTTAGATATGACTAAAGCCTATGATAGGGTGTCTTGGTTATTTCTAACTAAGATGTTGAGAAAGTTCGGGTTTTGTGAAAGGTTTATCGGCATAATCTTTGACCTGGTTGGCAATAACTGGTATTCCATACTAGTTAACGGTCAGCCACATGGATTTTTCAAATCGACTAGAGGGGTTAAACAGGGTGATCCCTTATCACCAGCCTTGTTCATCATAGCAGCTGAGGCACTCTCAAGAGGCTTAAATTCTTTGCACTGGAATCTGCATTATTGTGGTTTTGGACTGCCAAAGTGGAGTCCAAAAATCAATCATCTTGCATACGCCGATGATACCATTATTTTCTGTTCATCTGATGCTACATCCCTAATGCTGGTCATGGAGATTCTTAGCCAATATGAAGTGGCTTCAGGCCAACTGATCAACAAAAGCAAATCAGCAGTACTGATGCACCATTCGACTGATGAGGAGGTGGTTAGAAAGGTAGAAAGGAT
>JASVEL010005344.1:0-21935 GCA_032618575.1 Nicotiana noctiflora
CAATCTTTTGAGGATCCACCTGAATTCCCTCGCTAGAAATAACATGCCCTAGAAAAGCTACGGACTCCAACCAAAACTCACATTTTGAGAACTTGGCATACAATTGATGCTGAAGAAGGGTCTGCAATGCTGCTCTGAGGTGAACGGCATGATCTTCCCCGCTCCGAGAGTAGATGAGAATATCGTCAATGAATACAATCACAAAGGAATCTAGGAATGGCTTGAAAACCCGATTCATAAGGTCCATGAAAGTTGCTGGGGCGTTGGTTAGCCCAAAAGACATAACCAAAAACTCAAAGTGACCATAACGAGTTCTGAAGGCGGTTTTAGGAATATCCTGCTCCCTGATTTTCAACTGGTGGTACCCAGACCGTAAATCAATCTTTGAGAAGAACTTCGCTCCCTGCAATTGGTCAAACAGATCATCCACTCGAGGCAAGGGATATTTATTCTTGATGGTGACTTTGTTGAGATGCCGATAATCAATACACATTCGAAGTGACCCATCCTTCTTTCTGACAAAGAGAACCGGAGCACCCCATGGCGACACACTCGGTCGTATGAACCCTTTCTCTAATAAATCCCTCACCTGCTCCTTTAACTCCCTTAACTCTGCTGGCGCCATTCTGTAAGGTGGAATGGATATTGGCTGAGTATCCGGCAATACATCAATTCCGAAATCAATCTCCCTATCCGGCGGGATGCCTGGAAGCTCATCTGGAAACACTTCAGGAAATTCATTCACAATTGGCACGGACTCGAGGGTAGGCACATCTGAGGTGGTGTCCGTTACCCGAACCAGGTGATAGATACACCCTTTCTTAATCATCTTCGAAGCCTTAAAGTAGGAAATAAACCTACCCCTTGGCACTACACCATTTCCTCTCTATTCAATAACCTGGCTCGTTAGGGAACTCGAGCCTCATAACTCTCGTTCGACGGTCAAGTTTGGCAAAGCACGAATAGAGCCAATCCATCCCCATAATTACATCAAAATCTACCATCCCAAGCTCAATAAGATCGGCTGTGGTATCACGACCACCCACCGTAACAACACAATTCCTATAGACTCGTGAGGTTGTAATAGAATCACCAATAGGAGTCGACACAGAGAACGGCTCATGAAGCTGTTCGGGTTCTATCCCAAAGCTTGAAGCAATGAATGGAGTAACATAAGACAAGGAGGACCCTGGATCAATAAGGGCATAGCAATCAATAGTTTGAACAGACAGGATACCTGTAACAACATCTGGAGAAGCCTCGGCATTCTGGCGGTCACTCAATGCATAGAATCGGCTAGGTCCACCCCTACCCCGAGCTCCACCCCTAGCTGCACCACGCCCTGCTGCTGCTGGAGTACGCGCTGATGATGTAGCAGCTGAAGAACCGGATGACTGAGCAGATCCCCTACCTATACCCTGACGGGGTGCACGGCAATCCCGCTGAATGTGACCTCTCACCCCGCACCCGAAGCACAGCGGGATGTCAAGGTAGCAAGTCTCTGTATGAAATCTCCCACACTTGGGGCATGTAGGTCTCCCCTGCTGCTGGGATCTCACCCAGGACGACCAGACTGACGAGACCTCCTGCTGTCCGAACCGGGTCTCGAGTAACTGCCCTGCTGATGACTGTGCACGGATGGCGGTGCACTCGCGGAGGACCGAGCATATGACTGGGATGGCCCTGATGACCCCTTCCCTGGAAGTGATCTCCCTGAACGACCCATTGACCGGGCCCTGCTGCTACTTTCTCTTTCTGCACGAATCTTCAATTTCCTGGCCTCTGTGGCCTGAGCAAACCCCACAATCCTCCCATAGTTCATGTCTGAGTGCAAAGCTGCTGTGGCGGCCTCATTCACCACCAAAGGGCTAAGGCCCTGAACAAACCGTCGAACCCGGGCATCCATGGTCGACACTAAATGAGGAGCATACTTGGACAACCTTATGAACTCCATGTGATACTCCCAAACACTCATACTGCCCTGCTTGAGGACCTCGAACTCCGTGGCACGGGCTTCCATTGCCTCAGCAGGTAAGAAGTGGTCCATAAATGCATCTACGAACTCATCCCATTTGGCCGGAGGGCTCCCTTCCTCACGGGAATCCTCCCACATTTCGAACCATGAACGTGCCGCTCCCTTCAGCCTGTAAGAGGCCAACTCTACCCCCTCTATATCCGTAGCCTTCATTACTCTGAGGGTCTTGTATATCTCATCAAGGAATTCCTGTGGGTCAGCCTCTGGATCGGTGCCTGAAAATTCTGGAGGGGCCAACCGCAAGAACTGGTGGACTCTGGAGCCAAAGGAATCTCCCTGTCCGCTAGAGGATGCAGGGGCATCATGGGATCTCTGGGCCTGGGCGGCCACTAGCTGTGTTAACATATGGATGGCTCCCCTAAGATCTTCATTAGAGATACCAGATCCCGAAGCGGGAACTGTATCTGAGTCAGGAATACCGGCAGGAGGAATGGTGTCATCCTCTGCCGCAGCTGGAATAGGGACACTTGGGTTTTGAACAGGTGGGCCGGGCAAATTCGGAACTGGTGGGTCATTCTCTCCCACGGCATCGGGTACATGATTAACAGCTGCACTTGGGCCGGCATTGGCCCTAAGGCTGAGTCTAGCCTTCTTCTTAGGTGCCATATTCTGAAAATTTGGGAACAAGGCACGAATTAGACACGGATATTTCCACATTGCACTTTACCGCACGATATAGATTAACAAAGAAGTAGGTAAATTCCTAAATGCCCGTGTAGCCCCCTACTTATATGATGTGGTCGACAACACACCTATAAGAAGGGCACTACTAGACACGGCTCCGAGACATCCTAGGACACTTTAAAACCTTAAGCTCGGATACCAAGTTTGTCACGCCCCAAATCGAGGGACATGACCGGCGCCTGACCGGGTTGCCCCAGTCAAGCGGACCTGGGTGCCTTTCATTCCCACGCGTTACCCCTGTGATGACTGTTTCTCATTAACCAAATATATTACTAACCACAATTGATTTCACATTAAACAAATAAAACGATACGAGTGATTCATTAACAAGATTTCAATTTTTACAACGCCCGACATAACACAATATATATACATAAGACCGGAGTCCCACAGTTTACATGTCTACAGAGCCTCTAGGATACAAAAGGGAAATACAATATTTGCCGGTAACAAGGCTCCGGCTATACCTTACAAAACCAAAATGAAATCTAAACCGAGTGGCATGAACCACACAAGGCCCCGAGGAAGAAAGGGGCTCACCAAAACGGGCAGTGGAAGGAGAAGGAATACTACTGCCGATGAGCTGAAGTGCCTGCTACTGATCCACCTACAATCATGACACGAATGTAGCGCCCCCGGCAAAAGGGACGTCGGTACACTTGAATTGTACTGGTATGTATGGACAAACTTTGTCCCAAGTAAACTCAAGCCATTAAATTACATCAACAATTAATTAAGCCCAGCCAACCATGTTTCCACATTTTCCTCATTTCAAATAATTCTCACACAAAGCACTTTCTACGATCAACCAATTTAACAATAACCAATCAATCACGTAAAGCACAAGTAGTCAAACAAAGGGGCAATCGGTGCCCCACAGGTTGCAAACTCTCCTGCTGTGTCTCCTTTCACAATTTCACATTATTGATTTTTGTATCAATTTTCAATAGCGATTTCGATCGCTTTCCATCCTTATTGCCCCCGACCACCCTTATTACCTCGGCCACCCTTATCACCCCAACCCACACCTTATTTCACCACGTTGCGGCGCGCAACACGACCCCGCCTTACAGTTGAAAACACAACAATTTCAAACAGCGCAGATAAGGTACTACACACAATTTCAATAAGTTCAAATAAGCAACTTACACATTGGTTCATGTTCTCAATTTCTTCTCAATTCAATATCACAACCATGTTACAATATTTCCACAATTCAAGTGTTTCATCTCTTTCCACAATAAACCAATTCTCAAGTGTTTCGTTTGTTTTCCACAAGGTGCCATATAGGCCATCATAGTCATTATTCACAATTCTTTTGCCAAATTAAACTCTCATTTTACATCACTCATAGCTCAACAACAAACTTTGAATATCCAACAACAACATCAAGAATTTCACACAATTTGTCAATTTAACACGAAACAAACAAACTTAACACATATAGGCGATTTCACAAGAATCAAAATTAGCCATACATACCTGGTGATGATTTTTCCTCCTACTTTATGCTTACCCAAGATATCCTACTCTTGCCAACCTTGTTCTTGAAGACTCTTACTTCTACTCACTTCTTTTTACTAGAAATCAAGTTCAATAATCATGCATGAGTGTAAAAATTCTATTTTCAAAAGCTATTATATGCAAACCTCTCTTTACCCAATTAAAACTGAAAATCAAAGAATATAGTTAGGGTTTTTACCTTGAAAATATTGGGGAAGTTGAATCCCTGCCCTAGAATCCCTTGGAATTAAGTAGTTAGAACAATCTTTGAAGATGAAGAACTTCTCTCTCTAAAAACCCTCTCTTCTCTCTCTAATTTTGGTGAGATGATATGATAAAATGAAGAAGAAATGTGTTATATTAAAGAAGAGATCGGGTCAAAATGTTACAAAAATCTGGGCCGGGGTCAATTATGCGGTGCACTATGCGACCGCAGAATCAACATGCGGTCCGCATAGTGACCGCAGAATTGCCCCAAATTTTACACAGGTTCTGTTAAGGAATGCGGTCACTATGCGGACCGCATGTTGATTCTGCGGTCGCAAAGTGCACCGCAGATTTGACATGCGATCGCATATCGACCGCACTTTTGACATGATTTTTGGGAAACTCTCTGGAACGATTTGCGGCAAGAATGCGGTCCGCATGTCAGGTATGCGGTCGCATTCTTGACCGCATATTTGACATTTTTCGGAAAAATTAATTCTCTACATTTTTGAAACTTAAATCACTACCAAGGGTCCGAACCGCGGCGAGCTTGCGAGCCGCGAAGAATTCTACGCATTCCTAACACATTATTCGAACCATGACACCACAGCTACTAGGTTTTATGCACAAATATTTTTACGGGGCCTTACAACTGTCAAGTATGCAATCGCATGAGGGAACTTTGCGATCGCATTGAAAGAATTAGGCCACCTCTAGAATTACACTACACGATCGCATGAGTAAGGATACGATTGCAGAGAACAACAGTCTGCAACACCAACAGCTGAAATCTGACCTGTTTCACCAACCTAAAATGGTCCGTTTGACCCCAGAAAACACCCCCGAGGCCCCCGGGACCTCAACCAAAACCACCAACCTACTCCAAATCATGATACAAACTTGTTCCAATCATAAAAACATATCATTAAACCTAAAAATCATCAAATTATAGTGGATTCAAGCCTAAGTTTCAACCAAAACTTCCGAAACCTACATGCTATCAAAAACCCAACCAAACGACGTCCGAATGACCTGAAATTTTGCAGACATATCCAAAATCACCTTAAAAATCTATTGTAACTGTCGGAATTCCATTCCGACTCTCGGATCAAAATCTCACCTATCGATCGGATTTCCAAAAATTCCAAACTTCGGCATTTCAAGGCTAAATGAGCTACAGACCTCCAAAATAAAATCCGAATGTGCTCCCAACCCTGAAATCACCTAATGGAGCTAATGGAACCATCAGATTTCCATTCCGAGGTCGTCTTAACACTGCTCAGAATACGAGCCATTTTTCAACTATAAAGCTCTCATTTAGGGACTAAGTGTCCCAACCCGGCAAACCACAATAGCATAAAGGAACTTAGGGGAATAGTTAAATTGGGGATCGAGGTGTAAATTTTGAAAATGACCAGCCGGGTCGTTATATTTTCCCACACTTAAAGATTCATTCGTCCTCGAATGAGCATAGAAAACATTCCTGGAGTGGTGAAGAGATGAAGGTACTTGTTGCGCATATCCTACTTGGTCTCCCAAGTCGCCTCCTCGACCGGCTGACCCCACCACTGAACCTTCACTGAAGCAATGTTCTTTGACCTTAGCTTCCTGATTTGCCTGTCCAGAATGGCCACTGGCTCCTCAACATAAGACAGATCCTCGTCTAGCTGAACAGAAGTGAAATCCAATATGTATGACGGGTCACCATGGTATCTCCGGAGCATAGAGACATGAAATACGGGATGGACTCCAGCTAGGCTGGGAGGTAAGGCCAACTCATAAGCAACCCCCCCAACACACCTCAAAATTTCAAAAGGGCCAATGAATCTCGGACTCAGCTTCCCCTTTTTCCCAAACCTCATGACGCCCTTCATGGGCGAGACCCGGAGTAGAACCCGCTCGCCAACCATAAAAGCCACATCGTGGACCTTCTTGACTGCATAACTCTTCTGTCTAGACTAGGCTGCACAAAGTCTGTCCTGATTCACCTTGACCTTGTCCATTGCATCCTGGACCATCTCAGTACCTAGCAGTCTGGCCCGGCTAGAACCAACCCACGGGAGACCTGCACCTCTTGCCATATAGGGCCTCATATGGTGCCATCTGAATGTTGGACTGATAGCTATTGTTATAAGCAAACTTCGCCAGTGGCAAGAAATGATCCCATGAACCTCCAAACTCAATCACGCACGCACGAAGCATATCCTCCAAAATCTAAATAGTGCGCTCGGACTGACCATCAGTCTGGGGATGAAACGCTGTGCTCAGCTCCACCCGAGTACCTAACTCCTGCTGTACGGCTCTCCAGAACCGTGAAGTGAACTGAGTGCCTCTATCTGAAATGATGGAAACTGGAATACCATGCAGCCGGACTATCTCCCTGATGTAGATCTCCGCCAGCCGCTCCGTTGAGTAAGTGGTGCACACATGTATGAAATTGGCGGACTTGGTCAGCCAATCCACAATGACCCAAATAGAATCAAACTTCCTCAAAGTCCGTGGAAGTCCAGATACTGTCACAACCCGAATTTCCTCCACCATCGGGATCATAATGGCGCCTACTCATGGTAGCTAGGCAAGCCAATTCACTCACCATTTTCCTGTTCATACCATCATTTTTGTTCTCATATTTTATAGCAAGAATAATACTCAAATTTTTAAATGCGAAAGTCTTTCGAAATAAAAGATGAATAATAGTGTAAAGTAACTGACATAAATCCTCTACCCAAGATGTGGAGTCACAAACTCACGAACTACTAAGGAATAACTAAACATAATAATCTGAAAGAAAATAAATAATAACTGTCTGTCTCGTAACAATGAGACCACAGAAATAATAAAAGTAAATAGAGGAGACGCCGGGCCTGCGGACGCCTGCAAGCTACCTCGGTCTCGGAAGTACGATAATCCCGCTAGTATAGTACTGCTGCTACTCTTGCTCAAAACCTAGAACTGTGCAAAAACGCACAGAAGTGTAGTATCAGCACAATCTGACCCCATGTGCTAGTAAGTGCCTGGCCTTTCCCGTCGAAGTAGTGACAAGCCTAGGACCAGACACTCACATAAACCTGTTCAGTTCTATATATGTATGTACCACAAAATAGTGGAGATATTGAGTAACACAACTAACAAAGAAGGTAACATGCTGGGGGAGTACAATCAGCAACACATAATAAATCAATAAGATAAAAACAGAGTGTAGCAGAAACAATTATTGCAAAGCAAGAAATTGAATGGTTGCACGGCATCACCCTTCGTGCTTTTACTCTCATCCTCACCAAATAAGCAAATAGAAGTGCACGGCATCACCCTTCGTGCTTTTACTCTCATCCTCACATCCATGGCACGGTATGATCCTTCGTGCATGGTTTAAGTAACAATGACACAGAATGTTCATTCGTGCATAAATAATAAACATGGCACGGAATGATCCTTCGTGCATAAATTAAGTAACAACGGCACAGAATGTTCCTTCGTGCATAAATATTAAAACAAGGCACGGAATGATCCTTCGTGCGAACATAAGTAAAAATGGCACGGCATCACCCTTCGTACATTATCACTCTTCCTCACCCAAATAACAATCACAATCAAGGGCAAAAGAATGAAACAAGTAATATGAACCGTCCCGACAGGGGAAACAATAATCATAACAATATCCCATCAAGGGGACAAGTACAACACCACAACAAACTCCCGGCAAGGGAAATAATAATCAACCTTCACAACCCGACAAGGGCACAAGAACATGACTTAAGATCATCCCACATTAACTCACAACATATATCAACAAACGACTCACGGTCATGCTAGACGCCAGTGTATAGATGCCCGTCACCACGCCTATACACCGCACTTGATCACATAGCAATTAGCAATTATCACATTCAATCCTATTCCCTCAAGCTAGGATAGATCAAACACTTACCACAAAGCCTTAAAGTCCAATTAAGCTTCAACTATCGCTTTACCTCGAAATTTAACCTTCATCTCGCTCGAATCTAATCACTATTGGTTCAATTACTTTAATAAGTACTATATAAATTCGTTTGGATGCATAAAAATGGTTTTCTCAAAGTTTTACCCAAAATTTCCCAAAATGCCCCCAGTCCCACGTGGTCGAAACTCGGTGTTCGGACCAAAATCCTGTTACCCATTCCCTTACAAGTTCAATTATATGATTTATTTCGAAATCGGACCTCAAATCGAGGTCCAATTCCCCAATTTATGAAAAACCTAGGTTCTACCTAAAAACAACAATTTCAACCATAAAAACCTTTGATTTCTCATGGAAAACATGTTTAATGATGTTAGAAATTGAAAGAGTCGAGTAAACATTGACTTACAAGTGATTTGGAGTGATATTGCTCTTAGAAAATCTTGTGTGGTGTTTTGGGTTTTGAAAGAATGGTGAAAAAGGAGTTTAAAATCGTTTAAGTATCAGATTGCACAGCTACGGATATGGGAATTGTGAACATATGTTCGCAATTACGAACATGACAGGTTTGGGCTGCGGAACTCGCATTTGCGAGAATATGTTCGCATTTGCGAACTAAGCCCAATACAGGGCAGCCTCGCATTTGCGACATTTGGTTCGCATTTGCGAACCTGGGCTTTTCCTGGGCAACTTCGCATTTGCGAAGGTTGCCTCGCATTTGCAGACCAAGGCCTTTCCTAGGCCACTTCACATTTGCGAAGTATTGTTCGTATTTGCGAACTAAGGCTGTTTTTGGGACCTCTCGCAATTGCAAAGATATCAGTTGGGGAAAAATACCAGCTGTGTTATTTTTCAAAATCTGCTCTAACGGCCTATCAAATCTTTACCCGAGCCCTCGGGTTCCAAACCAAACATGCACACAACCTCAAAAACATACCACGAACTTGCTTGCGCGATAAAATCACCAATATAACATCGTTTTCATAGAATTAAGCCTCAAATTCATGATTTCTTTTTTTAAACTTCATAAGCTTTCAAATTTTGAACTCATGGTTCAAAAGACATCAAGCGACGTTCAAATTTCATCAAACTTTGTAGGAAGTACTTAAATAATATATAAGACTTGTACTGAGCATCGGAACCAAAATACGAGCCTGATACCATGGTAATTTCCATTTCCATTTTCATTAATAATTTCAGCAAAATAAGTTAACAGAAAAATTCATATCTTGGGCTCTAGGCCTCAGAATTCGACTCCGGACGTATGCCCGAGTCCCATATTTTTCTACGGACATTCCGGGACCGTCCGATCCCGGGTCCGGGTGCGTTTACCAAAAATATTGACCAAAGTCAATTATATCAATATTAATATCAAATTTCTTCAAATTTTCCATAGAATTCACATATTCTAACACAAAAATTTTCCGGCTACGTGCCCGGACTGCGTACGTAAATTGAGGCAATATAAAATGACGTTTTCAAGGCCTCGGAAGCGCGGAACAGAAGAGGAAAACAGGTGATGACCCTTTGGGTCGTCACATCCTCCACCTCTAAAACAATCGTTCGTCCTCGAACGGACAAGAGCAGGAAGTCCCTGAGCCGCGGAACAAATGTGGGTAACGACTCCGCATATGATACTCGGACTCCCAGGTCGATGCCTCAGGAGGCTGGCCTCTCCACTGAACTCGCACGAAAGGAAAACTCATCGACCTCAACTGTCGAACCTGCCAGTCTAGAATGGCCATCGGCTCCTCCTCTTAAGATAGATCCTTGTCCATTTGGACAGTACTGAAGTCTAACACGTGTGTAGGATCATCGTGGTACCTCCGAAGCATAGATACATGAAAAACTGGATGCACGACTGATAAGCTAGGTGGCAGTGCAAGTCTGTAAACCACCTCTCCCACTCGGTCCAGAATCTGAAATGGACCAATATACCTAGGGCTGAGCTTTCCCTTCTTTCCGAACCTCATCACGCCCTTTATGGGCGATACTCGGAGCAATACCCGCTCATCAACCATGAAATCCACATCTCGGACCTTACAATCCGCATAAGTCTTCTGTCTGGACTAAGCTAAACGCAACCTCTCTTGGATAGTCTTGACCTTATCTAAGGCCTCCTGAACTAAGTCTGTACCTAGAAACCGAGCCTCTTCCGGCTCAAACCATCCGACTAGAGACCGACATCGCCTACCATACAACGGCTCATACAGAGCCATCTGAATGCTAGACTCGTAGCTGTTGTTGTAGGCGAACTCTGCTAATGGCATAAACTGGTCCACGAGCCCACAAAATCAATGACACAGGCTCGGAGCATGTCCTCTAGGATCTAAATAGTCCTCTTAGACTGACCGTCCGTCTGAGGATGAAAAGTTGTACTCAACTGAACCTCGGTGCCTAACTCCTACTGGAACGCTCTCCAGAAATGCGAGGTAAACTGCGTACCACGATCTGAGATAATAGACATCGGCACCCCATGAAGGCGAACAATCTCCCTGACGTAAATCTCTGCTAGATTCTCCAATGAGTAAGAGATAGATACTGGAATGAAGTGTGCTGACTTGGTAAGCCTATCAACAATGAACCAAATAGCATCAAATCTCGTCCGAGTCAAAGGGAGTCTAGTAACGAAGTCCATTGTAATCCGCTCCCATTTCCACTCGGGAATTTCAATTCTCTGGAATACACTACCAAGCCTCTGGTGCTCATATTTAACCTGCTGATAGTTTAGACACCAAGCGACATACGCAATAATGTCCTTCTTCATCCTACACCACCAATAGGGTTGCCGTAAGTCCTGATACATCTTCACGGCGCCCGGGTGAATAGAATACCGCAAATTGTGGGCCTCCACTAAGATCAACTCTCGAATCCCCTCAATATTGGGCACACAAACTCGCCCCTGCAATCTCAATACTTTGTCATCATCTAGAGTTACCTCCGTGGCACCTCCCCACTATACAGTATCCCTCAGGTCATGCAAATGAGGATAATCAAACTGCCTCTCACGGATACTCTCTAATAGAGAAGAACGAGCGACTGTGCAGGCTAACACCCTCCTAGGCTCAAAAATGTCTAGTGTCACAAACCGATTGGCTAAGGCCTGGACATCTAGAGCAAGTGGTCTCTGGCTGACCGGAATATAAGCGAGACTACCCATGCTGGCAGACTTCCTATTCAACGTATCGGCCACCACATTGGCCTTACCTGGGTGATATAAGATAGTAACATCATAGTCTTTTAGCATTTCTAACCATATCGTCTTTCGCACCTTTAACTCTTTTTGCTTGAATAAATACTGAAGACTTTTGTGATCCGTGTATACCTCGCACGCCACACCATATAGATAATGCCTTCAGATTTTTAAGGCATGAACTACTGTTGCTAGCTCAAGATCATGAACCGGATAATTATTCTCATGGATTTTCAACTGTCTCGAAGCATAAGCAATAACCTTGCCACCTTGCATCAATACCGCTCCAAGCCCAGTACGGGATGCATCACAGTAAACTGTGTAAGGCCCTGAACCCGTGGGTAAAATCAACGCTGGTGCCGTAGTCAAAGCTGTCTTGAGCTTCTGAAAGCTCGCCTCACACTCATCTGACCACTTGAACTGGGCACCCTTCTAGGTCAACTTGGTTATCGGGGCTGTAATAGAAGAGAACCCCTCTACAAATCGATGGTAGTAGCCTGCTAACCCCAAGAAACTCCAAATCTCGGTCACTGAAGCTGGTCGAGGCCAATTCTTGACTGCCTCAATCTTCTTTGGGTCCACCTGAATACCCTTTACTGACATGATATGACCCAGAAATGAAACCAAACTCAACTAGAACTCACATTTTGAAATCTTGGCATATAGCTGATTATCTTTCAGAGTCTGAAGAACCACTCTGAGGTGCTGTTCGTGCTCTTCCTGGATGCGGGAGTATACCAGGATATCATCTATAAATACTATCACGAACAGATCTAGATAAGGCATGAACACTCGATTCATCAACTACATAAATGCTGCTGGAGCATTGGTCAACCCGAAAGACATGACAAAGAATGCATAGTGCCTGTACCTAGTACGAAAGGCCATCTTAGGAATATCAGCCACCCTGATCTTCAGTTGATGGTAGCCCGACCTCAAGTCTATCTTCGAGAACACCCTCGCTCCTTGGAGCTGGTCAAACAAATCATCGGTCCTCGGCAGTGGATACTTGTTCTTTATTGTCACTTTAATTAATTTCCAATAATCAATACACATCCGCATCGTGCCATCCTTCTTCTTCTTCACAAATAGCACCGGTGCACCCCAGGGAGAAACACTGGGCCTGATAAAATCCTTTTCTAGAAGGTCTTGCAACTGATCTTTTAACTTCTTTAACTCTGGCGGGGCCATGCGATAGGGTGGAATAGAGATGGGTTGAGTGCCCGGTGCCAAATCAATACAGAAATCAATATCCCTATCGGGTGGCATACCCGGCAGGTCTGAAGGGAAGACCTCGAGAAAATCTTGTACAATAGGAACTGAATCAATAGAAGGAATCTCCGCGTTGGAATCATGAACATATGCCAAATAGCTAGACACCCCTTCTCGACCATGCATTGAGCCTTAACATATGAAATAACATTGCGAACAAAGTGGCCTGGGGTCCCTCTCCACTCTAGCCGGGGTGATTCTGGCAAGGCCAAGGTCACTGTCTTGGCATGACAATCTAGGATAGTGTGATACAGGCACAACCAATCCATCCCCAATATGACATCGAAATCCACCATGTCTAATAGCAATAAATCAACATGGGTCTCAAGACCCCTGAATATAACCACGCACGAATGATGCACCCGGTCGACTACTATAGAGTCGCCCACTAGTGTAGACACATAAACTGGAATGTCCAGGGCGTAGCTAGGCACGGCTAGGTAGGGTGCAAAGTAGGAAGACACATATGAATATGTAGACACAGGGTCAAATAATACTGAAGTACCTCTATCACAAACCAGAATGGTACCTGTAATCATAGCATCTGATGCCTCTGCCTCTGGCCTAGTTGGTAAAGCATAAAATTGGGGATCGGCACCTCCCCTCTGAGCTACGTCTCTGGGACATTCATCCACTGGCTGACCTCTACCTCTAGCGGGACGGTCTCCACCTCTACGATCTCGACCTCCAGCTCTATGATCTCTACCCCTACTCCTAGCTGGCTGGGTAGGCTGTGGGTCAGCTAGGGCCTGAATCATGGTGCGAGGACCCCGCTGCTGAGTGTTGCCCGCTGCTCGAGGGTAAAACCTGACGAGATGACCTGGGTCACCACAACCGTAACAACATTTTGGCTGCTGGGACTGCTGACCCTGACGACCTGAATGGCCCCCACGAACACTCTGAAGAGGCTGAGCACTGATGGGAGGCTGGTCTAAATACTGCTCACGAATCCCACGATCACCTGAACTACCCTGCGAAGCCTGGAGATCTGACTAAAAAGGACTCGAAGACTGGCCCCTATCATAAGAATCCCTGCACCCAGATGAAGTACCACTAAATCTACCAGAATGACGAGGCCTCTTGTCTAAAGGATAACCACCTCCCCGAGCAAGAGCCATCTCAACCCTACGAGCCGCATTAGCCGCCTCTTGTAAAGATATGTCACTACCAACTCCCAAAGCCATCTGAAGTCGGATCGCCTGATTTAGCCCATCTATAACCTGCGGATCCTCTCCCGATATGTGGGGAAGATCACGACCGCATGACGTGCCAGATCAACAAACCTCATCTCATACTGGGTAACATTTATGGAACCCTGCTGGAGGCACTCAAACTGCCTCCGAAGTGCCTCCCGCTAGGTAATAGGGAGAAATTTCTCCAAGAATAATTCCGCAAACTGATCCCATGTTAATGGTGGGGACCCAGCTGGTCGAGTCAAATGGAAATCTCTCTACCAAGTCTTGGCGGATCCTGAAAGCCCGAATGTGCAAAAATCAACCCCATTGGATTCCACTATTCCCATAGTCTTGAGAATCTCATGGCAACTGAATAAGAAGTCCTGGGATCCTCCAATGTGGCACCACTGAAAGTAGTGGTAAAAAGCTTGGAGAACCGATCAAGTCTCCATTAAGCATCAGAAGTCATGGTTGCTCCGTCTCCGGCCTGAGCTGTAACACCTGTCTAAGTGGCCACTGCTGGCTGAACTACTGGTGGCTGAGCCTGGGGAGCTACTCTGGAGTACGTGCAACAGGAGTCTGGGCCCCTCCTCCAGGCTGAGAAGTGGCTGGTGAAACTGGTAATAATCTTGCTCTGGTGACACTATCCATAAAACCCGATATTCTGACAAGATCCTATTGAAGATCTGGGGTAAATAAGACCTCCCCTGGGACCTGAGCTGGGCCTACTGGAGTTGCTGGGGCTGGAACCTCATCACCAATTTCAACATGGGGCTCCACCTCTGGAACCGCTGCCTGGGGCTGAGCTTTGCCCCTACCATGGCCTCCGATACGGCCTCGGCCCCTGCCCCTCGCGGGAGCTGCCTAGGGCTCAGGCTGCTGATTAGCGGATGAAGAAACGCATGTCCTCACCATCTGCGAAAGGACAGAGTATAAATTCAATTAGTATTCGAGGAACAAATCGCATGACAAGAAGGAACAAATGAGAGACTTTTCCTAACTCAATAGGTTCTGGAGGACAAGTACAGACGTCTCCGTACCTACCCCTCAAACTCTACTAAGCTTGTTCGTGAGTTGTGAGACCTATGTAACCTAAAGCTCTGATACCAACTTGTCACAACCCGGATTTCCACCACCATCGGGATCGTGATGGCGCCTACTCGTGGTAGCTAGGCAAGCCAAATCATTCACCATTTTCCTGTTCATACCATCATTTTTGTTCTCATATTTAATACCAAGAATAATACTCAAATTTTTAAATGCGAAAGACTTTTGAAATAAGAAATGAATAATAGTGTAAAGTAACTGACATAAATCCTCAACCCAAGATGTGGAGTCACAAACTCACGAACTACTAAGGAATAACTAGACATAATGGTGTGAAGGAAAATAAAAAATAACCGTCTGTCTCGGAACAATGAGACCATAACAATAATAAAAGTAAATAGAGGAGACGTCGGGCCTGCGGATGCCTGCAAACTACCTTGGTCTCGGAAGTACGGTAATCCCGCTAGTATACTACTGCTGCTGCTCCTGCTCAAAACCTGGACCTGTGCAAAAATGCACCAAAGTGTAGTATCAGCACAATCCAACCTCATGTGCTGGTAAGTGCCTGGCCCATCCCGACGGAGTAGTGAAGAGCCTAGGACCAGACACTCATATAAACCTGTGCAGTTCTATATATGTATGTACCACAAAATAACAGAGATATTGAGTAACACAACTAACAAAGGAGGTAACATGCTGGGGGAGTACAATCAGCAACACATAATAAATCAGTAAGTTAAAAATAGAGTTAGCAGAAACAGTTACTGCAAAGCAAGAAATTGAATGGTTGCACGGCATCACCCTTCGTGCTTTTACTCTCATCCTAACCAAATAAGCAAATAGAAGTGCACGGCATCACCCTTCGTGCTTTTACTCTCATCCTCACATCTATGGCACGACATGATCCTTCGTACATGGTTTAAGTAACAACGGCACAGAATGTTCCTTCGTGCATAAATAATAAACATGGCACGGGATGATCCTTCGTGCATAAATTAAGTAACAATGGCACGGAATGTTGCATAAACAGTAAAACAAAACACGGAATGATCCTTCGTGCGAACATAAGTAAAAATGGCACGGCATCACCCTTCGTGCATTATCACTCTTCCTCACCTAAATAACAATCACAGTCAAGGGAAAAAGAATGAAACAAGTAATATGAACCGTCCCGACAGGGGAAACAATAATCATAACAATATCCCATCAAGGGAACAACTACAACACCATAACAAACTCCCGGCAAGGGCTCAAGAACATGACGTAAGAACATCCCACATTAACTCACAACATATATCAACAAACGACTCACGGTCATGCTAGACGCCAGTGTATAGATGCTCGTCACCACGCCTATACACCGCACTTGATCACATAGCAATTAACAATTATCACATTCAATCTTATTCCCTCAAGCTAGGATAGGTCAAACACTTACCACAAAGCTTTGAAGTCCAATTAACCTTCAACTATCGCTTTACCTCGAAATTCAACCTTCATCTCGCTCGAATCTAATCACCATTGGTTCAATTACTTTAATAAATACTATATAAATTGGTTTGGATGCATAAAAATGGTTTTCTCAAAGTTTTACCCAAAATTTTCGAAAATGCCCCCGATCCCACGTGGTCGAAACTCGGGGTTCGGACGAAAATCCGGTTACCCATTCCCTCACGAGTTCAATTATATGATTTGTTTCGAAATTGGACCTCAAATCGAGGTCCAATTCCCCAATTTATGAAAAAACTAGGTTCTATCCAAAAACAACAATTTCAACCATAAAAACCTTTGATTTCTTATGGAAAACATGTTTAATGATGTTAGGAATTGAAAGAGTTGAGTAAAAGTTGACTTACAAGTGATTTGGAGTGATATTGCTCTTGGAAAATCGTGTGTCGTGTTTTGGGTTTTGAAAAAATGGTGAAAAAGGGGTTTAAAATCATTTAAGTATCAGATTACACAACTGCGGATATGCGAATTGCGAACATGACAGGTCTGGACTGCGGAACTCGTATTTGCGAGAATATGTTCGCATTTGCGAACTAAGCCCAAGACAGGGCAGCCTCGCAGTTGCGACATTTGGTTCGCGTTTGCGAACCTGGGCTTTTCCTGGGAAACTTCGCATTTGCGAAGGATGCCTCGCATTTCCGGACCAAGGCCTTTCCTGGGCCACTTCGAATTTGCGAAGTATTGTTCGCATTTGGGAACTAAGGTTGTTTCTGGGACCTCTCGCAATTGCGAGTAATTATTCGCAATTGCGAAGATATCAGCTGGGGAAAAATACCAGCTGTGTTATTTTTCAAAATCTGCTCTAACGGCCTATCAAATCTTTACCCGAGCCATCGGGCTCCAAACCAAACATGCACACAACCTCAAAAACATACCCCGAACTTGCTCACGCGATCAAATCGCCAATATAACATCGTTTTCATAGAATCAATCCTCAAATTCATGATTTCTTCTGTTAAACTTCATAAGCTTTCAAATATGGAACTCATGGTTCAAAACACATCAAACGATGTTCAAATTTCATCTAACTTTGCAGGAAGTACTTAAATAATATATACGACTTGTATCGGGTGTCGGAACCAAAATACGAGCCCGATACCATGGTCTTTTAATAAATTTCCATTTCCATTTTCATTAATAATTTCATCAAAACAATTTAACAGAAAAATTTATATCTTGGGCTCTAGGCCTCAAAATTCGACTCTGGACGCATGCCCGAGTCCCATATTTTCCTACGGACCTTCCAGGACCGTCCGATCTCGGGTCCGGGTCCGTTTACCAAAAATGTTGACCGAAGTCAACTATATCAATATTAATATCAAATTTCTTCAAATATTCCATATAATTCACATATTCTAACACAAATATTTTTCGGCTACATGCCCGGACTATGCACGTAAATCGCGGCAATATAAAATGAGGTTTCCAAGGCCTCAGAAGTGCGGAACAGATGAGGAAAATAGGTGGTGACCCTTTGGGTCGTCACAGATACGAAGTCCATGGTGATGCACTCCCATTTGCACTCTGGGATCTCAATATGCTGCAATAACCCACGCGGACGCTGATGCTCATACTTCACCTGCTCGCAGTTGAGGCACCTAGAAAAATAGTCAACTATATCCTTCTTCATCCGTCTCCACCAGTAATGCTACCTCAAGTCCTGATACATCTTAGCGGCACCCGGATGGATGGAATACTGCGAGCTATGGGCCTCTGCTAGAATCAGATCTCGAAGATCATCTACATTGGGCACACAAATATGCCCCTTCATCCTCATCACTCTGTCATCCCCAATGGTGACATCTCGGGCATCACCACGCCGAACTTTGTCCTGAAGATCCTGCAAATAAGGGTCATCGAACTACCGCTCTCTGATGTGATCAAATAAAAAAGACCGGGAAACCATACAGGCCAGAACCCGGATGTGCTCCGAAATATCCAATCTAACAAACTGCCTGGCTAAAGCCTGAACGTCCATCGCCATAGGCCTCTCCAAAGCTGGTAGATATGCCAAACTCCCCAAACTCTCCGCCTGGCGACTCAAGGCATAGGCAACTATATTGGCCTTGCCCTGATGATAGAGAATAGTAATATCATAGTCCTTCAACAGCTCCAACCATCTTCTATGATGCATGTTCATGTCCTTCTACTGACGCATGTTCTCCGATGGTCACTGTAAATCTCACAATGAACCCCATACAAATAATGACGCCAAATCTTCAAGGCGTGAACAATGGCGGCTAGCTCAAGATCGTGGACAGGGTAGTTCTTTTCATGCACCTTCAGCTATCGGGACGCATAGGCAATCACCCTGCCGTCCTGCATCAATACTGTACCGAGTCCAACTCGTGAGGCATCACAATATATCGTATAGGACCCCAAACCGTTAGGCAACATCAACATAGGGGCCGAAGTCAAAGCTTTCTTGAGCTTTTGAAAGCTCGCCTCACACTCCTCTGTCCACTGAAAAGGGACACCCTTTTGGGTCAATCTGGTCATAGATGCTGCGATCGAAGAGAACCCCCCTACAAAATGACGGTAATAACCCGCCAGGCCAAGGAAGCTACGAATCTCAGTAGCTGAGGAGGGCTTGGGCCATCTCTGCACGACCTCCACCTTCCACAGATCCACTCGAATACCCTTGCTCGACACCACATGGCCTAGAAATGCCACTGAACTCAGCCAAAATTCACATTTAGAGAACTTTGCATATAATTGCTTCTCCCTCAGAGTCTGAAGCACTATCTTAAGGTGATGCTCGTGCTCTTCCCGACTATGATAATATACCAAAATATCATCAATGAAAACAATCAAGAATGAGTCAAGGTACGGCCTGAATACACTGTGCATCAAATGCATAAAAGCTGTTAGGGCATTAGTCAGCCCGAAACACATAACGAGAAACTTGTAGTGGCTATACCGAGTCCTGAAGGCAGTCTTCAGGATATCTAGCTCCCGAATCTTCAGCTGATGATAACCAGAGTGCAAATCTATCTTGGAGAACACCTGTGCGCCCTGTAGCTGGTCAAATAAGTTATCAATACGTGGCAAAGGATACCGGTTCTTCACTATAACTTTGTTCAACTGGAAATAGTCAATACACATATGCATAGAACCATTATTTTTCTTCACAAACAACACAGGAGCACCCCAAGGTGAAACACTGGGTCGAATGAAACCCTTACCTAACAACTCCTGTAACTGATCCTTCAACTCAGGAGGAGCCATGCGGTACGGAGGAATAAAAATGGGCTAAGTGCCCGGCAATAAGTCAATACCAAAATCAATATCTCTATCGGGCGGCATGCCCGGAAGATCAGCTGGAAATACATCAAAGAAATCACGTACCACTGGGATGGAATCAATAGAAGGAGTGTCAACACTAACATCCCTCACATAAGTTAGATAAGCTGCACACCCCTTCTCAACCATACGCTTAGCCTTGAGAAAAAAAATAACACGGCTGGGGCTGTGATCTAGAGTACCACTCCACTCAACACGTAGAATGCCTGGCATAGCCAGCGCCACGGTCTTGGCGTGACAATCAAGAATAGCATAATGGGGCGACAACCAGTCCGTGCCAAGAATAATATCGAAATCAACCATACCGAGCAATAAAGGATCAGCTTTGGTCTCAAAACCACAAATAGTGACCAAACAAGACCGATAGACACGATCCACAACCAAAGAATCTCCCACTGGAGAAACATAAATGGGGGCACTCAAAGAATCTCGAGGCACACCCAGATGTGAAGCAATATAAGAGGACACATATGAAAAATGAGAACCATGATCGAATAGAACCGATGCCTCTCTGTGACTAACCAAAATAATACCTGTGATAATAGAATCAGATGCAACAGCTGCAGCGCAATCAGGAATAACATAAAATCTGGCCCGACCCCTCTCTCGAGGGCGGCCTCTAGCACCCTGATCCCCGCCCCTGGCTGGCTGGGTAGGTAGAGTGGTAGCTGGGCTGGAATGATGGCCTGCTGACCCTGTGAACCACGCTGAGGCTGCAAAGTCTGTGGAGGCGCTCCTCTCCTATGCTTGGGGCACTCCCTAACCAGATGGCGACTATCCCCGCACTCAAAACTCCTCTCCAATTCAACTATTTTTTAACACTGTTGATTATTCTGAATCAAGGGTGCGTGGCCCGAATCCTATTTCAACCATAGTTTAATTAGTTGGCGAAAGAACATGGCCTAAGTCCCTGTTCAACTTTTGTTGAACATTGTTGATTATTTTGAGTCGAGGGCGTGTAGCTCAAGTCCTATTTCTACCGTAGTTGAATTTGTTGGTAAAGGCACATGGCCTGAGTCCCAGTTCTACTATTGTTGAACATTGTTTATTATTTGTAGTCGAGGGCACGTGGCCCGAATCCTATTTCAACCGTAGTTGAATTAGTTGGCGAAGGAACATGACCTAAGACCCAGTTCAACTGTTGTTGAACATTGTTGATTATTTGGAGTCGAGGGCGCGTGGCCCGAATCCTATTTCAACCGTAGTTTAATTAGTTCGCAAAAGAACATGGCCTGAGTCCCAGTTCAACTGTTGTTGAACATTGTTGATTATTTGGAGTCGATGGCGTGTAGCCTGAGTCTAATTTCTACCGTAGTTGAATTAGTTGGCAAAGGCACATGGACTGAGTCCGAGTTGAACTATTATTTAACATTGTTGATTAATTGGAGTCGAGGGTGCGTAGCCCGAGCCCTATTTCAACCGTATTTCAATTAGTTGGAGAAGGCACATGGGCTGAGTCCTAGTTCAACTGTTGTTAAACATTGTTGATTATTTAGAGTCGAGGGCGCATAGCCCGAGTCCAATTTCAACCTTAGTTGAATTAGTTGTTGAAGGCACATGGCCGAGTCCCAGTTTAACTATTGTTGAACATTGTTGATTATTTGGAGTCGAGGGCGCGTAGCCCGAGTCCTATTTCAACCGTAGCTGAATTAGTTGGTGAAGGAACACGGTTAGAGTCCCAGTTCAACTGTTGTTGAACATTATTGATTATTTGGAGTCGAAGGCGCGTGGCCTGAATCCTATTTCAACCGTAGTTGAATTAGCGAAGGTACATGGCTTGAGTCCTAGTTCAACCGTAGTTGAATTAGTTGGCGAAGGCACATGGCCTGAGTCCTAGTTCAACTGTTGTTGAACATTGTTTATCATTTGGGGTCGAGGGCGCGTAGCCCGAGTCCTATTTCAACCGTAGTTGAATTAGTTGGCGAAGGTACATGGCTTGAGTCCTAGTTCAACTGTTGTTGAACATTGTTGATCACTGTGGGTCGAGGGCGCGTGGCCCGAATCCTCTTTCAACCATAGTTGAATTAGTTGGCGAAGGCATATAGCCTGACTCCCAGTTCAACTACTTTT
>JASVEL010005345.1:0-31584 GCA_032618575.1 Nicotiana noctiflora
GAACATTGTTGATTATTTGGAGTCGAGGGCACGTGACCCGAATCCTATTTCAACCGTAAATGAATTGGTTGGCGAAGGCACATGACCTGAGTCCCAGTTCAACTATTTTTGAACATTGTTTATTATTCTGAATCGAGGGCGCGTGGCCCAAATCCTATTTCAAGCATAGTTTAATTAGTTGGCGAAAGGCACATGGCCTTAGCCCCAGTTCAACTGTTGTTGAACATCGTTGATTATTTGGAGTCGAGGGCGCGTAGCCCGAGTCCTATTTCAATCGTAGTTGAATTAGTTGGCGAAGGAACACGGCCAGAGTCCCAGTTCAACTATTGTTGAACATTGTTGATTATTTGGAGTCGAGGGCGCGCGGCCCCAATCCTATTTCAACCGTAGTTGAATTAGTTGGCGAAGGTACATGGCTTGAGTCCCAGTTTAACTATTATTGAACATTGTTGATTATTTGGAGTCGAGGGCGCGTAGCCCGAGTCCTATTTCAACCGTAGTTGAATTAGTTGGCGAGGGAACACGACCAGAGTCCTAGTTCAACTGTTGTTGAACATTGGTTATTATTTGGAGTCGAGGGCATGTGGCCCGAATCCTATTTCAACCGTAGTTAAATTAGTTGGCGAAGGTACATGGCTTGAGTCCCAGTTAAACTGTAGTTGTACATTGTTGATTATTTGGAGTCGAGGGCGCGTAGCCCGAGTCCTATTTTAATCGTAATTGAATTAGTTGCGAAGGCACGTGGCCTGAGTCCTAGTTCAACTGTTGTTGAACATTGTTGATTATTTGGAGTCCAGGGCGCATGGCCTGTATTCTATTTCAATCGTAGTTCAATTAGTTGGCGAAGGCACATGGCTTGAGTCCCAGTTCAATTGTTGTTGAACATTGTTGATTATTTGGACTCGAGGGCGCGTGGCCCGAATCCTATTTCAACCGTTGTAGAATTAGTTAGCGAAGGCACATGGCCAGAGTCCCAGTTTAACTATTGTTGAACATTGTTGATTATTTGGAGCCGAGGGCGCGTAGCCCGTATCCTATTTCAATCGTAGTTGAATTAGTTGGCGAAGGCATATGGCCTGAGTCGCAGTTCAATTGTTATTGAACATTGTTGAGTATTTGGAGTCGAGGGTGCGTAGCTCGAGTCCTATTTCAATCGTAGTTGAATTGGTTGGCGAAGGCACATGGCTTGAGTCCCAGTTCAACTATTGTTGAACATTGTTAACTATTTGGAGTCCAGGGCGTGTAGCCCGAGTCCTATTTCAACCGTAGTTCAATTAGTTGGCGAAGGCACAGGGCTTGAGTCCTGGTTCAACTGTTGTTAAACATTGTTGATTATTTAGAGTCGAGGGCGCATAGCCCGAGTCCTATTTCAATCGTAGTTGAATTAGTTGGCGAAGGCACATGGCCGAGTCCTAGTTCAACTGTTGTTCAAAATTGTTGATTATTTTGAGTCGAGGGCACGAAGCCCGAGTCATATTTCAACCGTAGTTGAATTAGTTGGCGAAGGCTCATGGCCTAATTCCCAGTTCAACTACTGTTGAACATTGTTGATTATTTGGAGTCGAGGGCACGTGGCCCGAATCATATTTTAAGTTGGAGAAGGCACATTGCCTGAGTCCTAGTTCAACTATTGTTGAACATTGTTGATTATTTGGAGTCGAGGGCGCATAGCCCGAGTCTTATTTCAATCGTAGTTGAATTAGCTGGCGAAGGCACATGGCCTGAGTCCCAGTTCAACTATTGTTGAACATTGTTAACTATTTGGAGTCCAGGGCGCGTAGCCCAGGTCTTATTTCAACCGTAGTTCAATTAGTTGGCGAAGGCACAGGGCCTGAGTCCTAGTTCAACTGTTGTTAAACATTGTTGATTATTAAGAGTCGAGGGCGCATAGCCCGAGTCCTATTTTAATCGTAGTTGAATTAGTTGGCGAAGGCACATGGCCGAGTCCTAGTTCAACTGTTGTTCAAAATTGTTGATTATTTTGAGTCGAGGGCAGGAAGCCCGAGTCATATTTCAACTGTAGTTGAATTAGTTGGCGAAGGCACATGGACTGAGTCCTAGTTCAACTGTTGTTGAGCATTGTTAATCATTTGGAGTCGAGGGCGCATGGCATGAATCCTCTTTCAACCGTAGTTGAGTTAGTTGGCGAAGGCACATGGCCTGAGTCCTAGTTCAACTGTTGAACATTGTTGATTATTTGGAGACGAGGGCGAGTAGACTGTGTCCTATTTCAACCGTAGTTGAATTAGTTGGCAAAGGCACATGGCCTGAGACCCAGTTCAACTATTGTTGAACATTGTTTATTATTTGGAGTCGAGGGCGCATGGTCCGAATCCTCTTTCAACTGTAGTTGAATTAATTGGCGATGGCACATGGCCTAAGTCCCAGTTCAACTATTGTTGAACATTGTTGATTAGTTGGAGTCGAGGGCGCATGGCCCGAATCCTATTTCAACCGTAGTTGAATTAGTTGGCGAAGGCACATGGCCTGAGTCCCAGTTCTACTATTGTTGAACATTGTTTATTATTTGGAGTCGAGGGCACGTGGCCCGAATCCTATTTCAACCGTAGTTGAATTAGTTGGCGAAGGAACATGACCTGAGTCCCAGTTCAACTGTTGTTGAACATTGTTAATTATTTTGAATCGAGGGCGCGTGGCCTGATTCATATTTCAACCATAGTTTAATTAGTTGGCAAAAGAACATGGCCCGAGTCCCAGTTCAACTGTTGTTGAACATTGTTGATTTTTTGGAGTCGAGGGCGTGTAGCCTGAGTCTAATTTCTACGGTAGTTGAATTAGTTGGCAAAGGCACATGGCCTTAGCCCGAGTTCAACTGTTGTTGAACATTGTTGATTATTTGGAGTCGAGGGCGCGTAGCCCGAGTCCTATTTCAACCGTAGTTGAATTAGTTCGCGAAGGAACATGGCCAGAGTCCCAGTTCAACTGTTGTTGAAAATTGTTGATTATTTGGAGTCGAGGGCGCGAGGCCCGAATCCTATTTCAACGGTAGTTGAATTAGTTGGCGAAGGTACATGGCTTGAGCCCAGTTCAACTGTTGTTGTACATGGTTGATTATTTGGAGTCGAGGGCGCATAGCCCGAGTCCTATTTCAACCGTAGTTGAATTAGTTGCGAAGGCGCATTGCCTAAGTTCTAGTTCAACTGTTGTTGAACGTTGTTGATTATTCGGAGTCGAGGGCGCATGGCCCGAATTCTATTTCAACAGAAGTTGAATTAGTTGGCGAAGGCACATGGCTTGAATCCCAGTTCAATTGTTGTTGAACATTGTTGATTATTTGGACTCGAGGGAACGTCGCTCGAATCTTATTTCAACCGTTGTAGAATTAGTTTGCGAAGGCACATGGCCTGAGTCCTAGTTCAACTACTGTTGCACATTGTTGATTATTTAGAGCCGGGGGCGCGTGGCCCGAATCCTATTTCAACCGTAGTTGAATTAGTTGGCGAAGGAACATGGCCTGAGTCGTAGTTCAACTGCTGTTGAACACTTTGAGTCTTTGGAGTCGAGGGTGCTTAGTGTCACGACCCCAAATCCGGTCGAGATGGCGCCCAGCACACTGCTAGGCCAGCCCGACCAATCAACAACAACCACGGAGCCACAAGCTCACTTTATCCAATTTAAGCATAACAATTGATAGATATATTTAAAACTGGGAACCAAGTCCCAACATGTGCCTGTCACGCCCCAAATCGGGGAACATGACCGGCGCCTGACCGGGTTGCCCCAGTCAAGCGGACCTGGGTGCCTATCATTCCCACGCGTTACCCCTGTGTTGATTGTTTCTCATTAACCGAATATCTTACTAACCATGAATGATTTCACATTTAACAAATAAAACCATACGAGTGATTCATTAACAAGTTTGCAGTTTTTACAACGCCCGACATAACATAATGTATACATAAGACTGGAGTCCCACAGTTTACATGTCTACAGAGCCTCTAGGATACAAAAAGGGGAATATAATACTTGCCGGTAACAAGGCTCCGGCTATACCTTACAAAACCAAAATGAAATCTAAACAAAAGTGGCATGAACCACACAGGGCCCCAAGGAAGAAAGGGGCTCACCAAAACGGGCAGTGGAAGGTGAAGGATACTACTGCCGATGAGCTGAAGTGCCTGCTACTGATCCACCTACAATCATAACACGAATGTAGCGTCCCCGGCAAAAGGGACGTCGGTACACTTGAATTGTACTGGCATGTATGGACAAACTTTGTCCCAAGTAAACTCAAGCCATTGAATTACATCAACAATTAATTAAGCCAGCCCCAACCATGTTTCCACATTTTCCTCATTTCAAATAATTCTCAACACAAAGCACTTTCTACGATCAACCAATTTAGCAATAACCAATCAATCACGTAAAGCACAAGTAGTCAAACAAAGGGACAATCAGTGCCCCACGGGTTGCAAACTCTCCTGCTGTCTCCTTTCATAATTTCACATTTATTGATTTTTGTATCAATTTTCAATAGCGATTTCGATCGCTTTCCATCCTTATTGCCCCTGACCACCCTTATTACCTCGGCCACCCTTATCACCCCAACTCACACCTTATTTCCTCACGTTGCGGCGCGCTACACGACCCCGCCTTACAGTTTAAAACACAACAATTTCAAACAGCAGATAAGGTACTACACACAATTTCAACAAGTTCAAATAAGCAACTTGCACATTGTTTCATGTTCTCAATTATTTTTCAAATCAATATCACAACCATGTTACAATTTTTCCACAATTCAAGTGTTTCGTCTCTTTCCACAATAAACAAATTCTCAAGCGTTTCGTTTGTTTTACACAAGGTGCCATATAGGCCATCATAATCATTATTCACAATTCTTTACCCATTTCGACTCTCATTTAATTTTCGGTTCATATTCTATACCACATCACTCATATTTCAACAACACCTTTGAGAATTTCACACAATTTGTCAAATTAACACTAACCAAACAAATTTCACACATATAGGCGATTTCACAAGAATCAAAATTAGCCATACATACCTGATGATGAGTTTTCTTCCTACTTTATGCTTACCCAAGATATCCTACTCTTGTCAACCTTGTTCTTGAAGACTCTTACTTCTACTCACTTCTTTTTACTAGAAATCAAGTTCAATAATCATGCATGAGTGTAAAAATTCTATTTTCAAAAGCTATTATATGCAAACCTCTCTTTACCCAATTTAAAACTAAAAATCAAAGAAAATAGTTAGGGTTTTTACCTTGAAAAGATTGGGGAAGTTGAATCCTTGCTCTAGGATCCCTTGGAATTAAGTGGTTGGAACAATCTTTGAAGATGAAGAACTTCTCTCTCTAAAACCCCTCTATTCTCTCTCTAATTTTGGTAAGGTGATATGGTGAAATGAAGAAAAAAGGTGTTATATTAAAGAAGAGATCGGGTTAAAATGTTACAAAAATCTGGGCCGGGGTCAATTCTGCGGTGCACTTTGCGACCGCAGAATCAACATGCGGTCCGCATAGTGACCGCAGAATGGCCTCAAAATTTCACAAGTTCTGTTACAGAATGCGACCAATATGCGGTCCGCATTTTTCATCTGCGGTCGCAAACTGCACCGCAGATTCATTATGCGATCGCATATCGACCGCATTTTCAACATGATTTTGGGAGACTTTCTGGAAAGCTTTGCGGCAAGAATGCGGTCCGCATAACAGGTTTGCGGTCGCATTCTTGACCGCATATTTGAAACTTTTCTAGAAAACTTTATTCTCTACATTTTTGACACTTAAATTACTATCAAGGGTCCGAACCATTCCTAACACATTATTCGGACAATGACACTATAGCTACTAGGTTTTATGCACAAAAATTTTACGGGGCCTTACAGTGCCAACTCCCATAGACCGAAGGGTCAAGAGTCATGAGCCTCTACAGAGTATACAAAGTGTAAATAGTGAATATAATTGTGCACAAGTGTGGGATAATCAGAACAAAAATACAGGCAAACTGGAGAATCAGGTCCTGCGAACGCTGGCAGCTACCTTGACTGTCTAAAAGCACTCCCGAGCCGCAATAGAATCAGCTCCACTGTGATGTACCTGGATCTGCACACAAGGTGCAGGGAGTCGGGTGTGAGTACTTCCAACTCAGCAGTAATAAAAGTAAATAATGCTGAAGGGAAGAAAACCACGATAGGCACTATCTCATGCTACACAATACAGAACTATCTTTTTATTCCTTTCAAGCATATGAGAGTAGATTATTAAAAATCTCAATTTTTAGCTACTTTCTGTCATAATAATATACCAATACCTGGATACAATCTCAAGCGGTGCAAGTCCGCACTCAAATCAGCCCCTCGGGCTCAGCACTCCTTATCAATTTACACCAGGAGATCTGGTCAATAAGGCAACTAATGCATGTGTGCCAATAATGTATGAGTGCTGAATGTTATGCCACGTAGTACACGTAAACCAATGTATGTATGCCATGCAATGCATATGACCGCTACGGCGTGTAGCCCGATCCAATTTGGGTACCCGTGCTCACTGTGGGGGTTCAGACTCCGGAGGGGCTCCTACAGCCCAAGCACAATATTAATATCACACCTGCTGCGGCGCGCAGCCCGATCCGTATACCACTGCGGCGTGCGGTCCGATCCATGCATGTGTATGCATATGCTCACATGAAATGTCATGCCCTAACATATGGCCCTCGGCCCAATCAGTCTAACAAATAATCAAGAAAGCCCTACGGGCAACAATATCACATTAGCTCACAGCTAAAATACTATTAAGACCTTGTTCAAGTTTTTCATAACCTTATAAGAATGCTGAATAGCAAAATACCATTTAAAACCTTAAATTTAGATAAAAAAATATGTACAGTGTTATCAAGACAATGATACTAATCCCTGAAGGATTCAAATAATCGGCACGAAGCCCAAACATGATAATTAGTCCAATTCATTTCAACAATTAGGTGTTATTATTTATTACGCGGGACGGACCAAGTCGCGATCCCCAATGGTGCTCTACCCCACGCCCGTTATCCGGCGTGCAAGTCACCTCAACACAGCACTAAGATGTGCAAGTCCGGGGTTTACTAACCCTCGGGACATCATTTACAAGTATTACCCACCTCGAACCGACGAAAGCTCATGCCCGCGACGCCTTAGCTCCTCGAACCGGCATCCACGCACGTCAAAACTAGCACAAATCAGCACAAATATATCAAAATAGGCTAATGGAACATAACCCAATCGAAAGAACTCGAAAAATATCAAAAATCACGAAATTTGCAAAACCCGAGCCCCGGGCCCACATCTCGAAAAATTTTGAAACTCATATTTCCAGAACCCTCGTCTCGCCACGAGTCCATACATATAAAATTTACCAAAATCGGAGTTCGATTGGCCTTTCAAAACCCAAATTTTCGTTTTCAGCCACAATCCTTCACAATTTCTACCCAAATTCATGAAGATTGATGTTAATTCTACCATAAAATGATGTTTTTGAATCAAGAAACTTACCTCCGATGAATACCCGATGATTTCCCAGCGTTTTCCCGTGATTTCTTCTCTCTAGGGCTCAAAAATGGGGGTTTGTGAAATGAAACCCGTATGTGAAATGTTTCTGGTTTTAATTCACTGCCTGGGACTTTTCTTCTACGCGTTCGCGTTCCTTGCCACGCGTTCGCGATGCCCAGCTCCGGATTGACCTTCGCGAATGCGACCTCCCCAATGCGTTAGCGATGCACTAGCTCCCAGCCGTCTGATTTTCCTTCTATGCGTTCGCGATAACCCTCACGCGAACGCGAACGCGACAAACCTACGCGAACGCGACATCCTGAACGCGATCGCGAAGCTCAAGAATCCTGGCCTACGCGAACGCGATACCCTGTCTCGCGATCGCGATTCTTGACTTGCCTGGCCTTCGCGAACGCGGCCCATGCCACGTGAATACGAAGGCTTAATGCCTGGGCAATTACACGATACGAAGGCTTATGGTCCGAAATCCTCCCGAGGCCCCGGGGACCCCAACGAAAACCACCAACATACTCCAAAACACGATACGAACTTGTTCCAATCATAAAAACACCATCCTAAACATCAAAATTACCAATTACACACGGATTCAAGCCTAAGTTTCTTCAAAACTTTCAAAACTAACATTCAATCCAAAACCCGATCAAACGACGTCCGAATGTCCTGAAATTTTGCGGACATATCCAAAATCCCATAACGAAGCTACAGGAATTGTCGGAATTCCATTCCGACCCCCGGATCAAAATCTCACCTCCCATCCGGTTTTCGCCAAAATTCAACCTTAGCCAATTCAAGCATATTTCTACATCGGGCCTCCAAATTCAATTCTGATTGTTCTCCTAAGTCATAAATGATCCCTCGAAACTAGTCGAATCATCGGAATCCGATTCCGAGCACTCTAACTCGATAGTCAACTCTAGGTTGACTTTCCATATTCAAACTTCCTTCAAACATGCTATTTGCTTCATTTTCAATTCAATTCACTCCTAACTCACCCGATAGGCTCTAACACCGATATAAAAGCATAAAACATGTAATTGCAACATGACAGGGTGGTAAATTCCTGTGACGACGGGCCGGGTCGTTACATTCTCCCCAACTTAAACAATCGCTCGTCCTCGAGCGTACTCAAAGTTGTACTAGAAGCAACCCCATAGCTGAATGACCTTACCAAGCATATATTCGGGCGATCATACGTCACCCTATCTCACATAAGTCCGAAAACACCATATAGTCAAAATTTCACAGACCATCTGGACCATAAATCACATTGCACTTTCTGAAATCATATGCCAAATGCAAATCCCATGCCTATACTAAGAATACACTCGAATCCACTGCAATAACCCACATTCACTACTCCGGGTGAGATCATATGATGTATCGGCAACCCCATCACTCGAGACGATAGTCTCTAATCACAACAACATGCCACAATAACCAAATACTAGCTGAAACCTCTTTCATTAGATAGAGTCTTATTCCAACACCTCCATATCCTGCCCACGGCAGCTGAAGCACGCGATATACCGAACCCATCTCTCAGGTTAACCATTCGTGAATCTATTTCCCTTTTTAAAACTCATACCACGATAGGTTTTGGAGCCAAACCTCGATTTTTACCTTTCTAAAAAGCCAAGATCCAATATGCTCGTATTAATTAATGACTCCAACGGTCATTTCGATTATAACACACCGCACTGGTGTTAAACACCTCAACACCGACCTAAGCCACGATGAGCACAACATAGGCTCCAATAGAAACGTATGCACACACTCGAATCATGACGACTCAATTCATGACAACTGTCTCCGGCAAAAGAGCTGCAGTTCAATTCCTCAGTGCCATCATAATATAAAACTGAGATCGCGTCTCGCATTATAGAAATAGAGTACCTGAATCCTCCTCGGGAGGTCATAACATCACGTGGCCTTGCCACGATTCGTGATTCTATCCCAACGTTATTACTCATGAAGCACCTCAAGCCACTAAGCTTAAAACGGTTAGCCACGCACATATCTAGGTCTTGAACCCAAGCAATCAACCTCACCCATGGTGAAACAATTAACGTATGCTATCAAATCTTGAAAGGACACAACCGACGTGCCATTTGCCAAGCGATACTCAAAACGGACGTTTCCTCAGAAGCTAGGAAGTATTGTGTACCAGGTAATATATAACTAACTCTATTTTCACATTACACTGTTGCGGTGTGTAATCCCGCTCCAATGACATACCCGTGGCGGCGTGCCACCCGATCCGGATACCATACCCGTGGCGGCGTGCCACCCGATCCAAATAACCCGTGGCGGCATGCCACCCGATCCACGCATAAATCTCGCAAAAAGTAAATGCATATCGAGTCGAATTTTCTCATTACAGCCAACATATATATATATATAGCCTCATGCTCGGCCGCATGAAATGCATCTGACAACGTTTCTCAATACTGGAACTGAATCAATGGTGGATACTTCTACACTAACATCCGCCACTAAGGTCTAACCGACAAAGCAATACCCACCAGCCGTCTGCTGGTCCTGAGGTACAACTACCCCGCTGGAGCATACTCTGATGCACTTTGCTACGCAATTTGTGCCATTTTCCGACATAGTCCATACCACATTAGTCTAGACGACCTGACTTATGTCAACCAGTCCGAAATAAGGTATCATAACCCAAATTCATCATATCAAGCTAAGAGAGAGCCACTAGGGCTTCCGATTTCCAATAATCACAAAACGGTGCCGATACACGCGATATACAACCATTGCATATGCGGATTACGAGAACTTCTAGTCTCCAACACATATGTAACACATGAATCGCTATACCTGGTTCCACACTCCACCGTACGAATACATAACGCACATCAAGCGTCCATTCATACCACGACGACCATTCAGAAATTTCACTATGCCATCAACGACTCAGTTATTATAGTCGATCCAACAAGAGAATACCACCATACCACCGGATATCATCGGTTTACATTGCCTTGTCCTTTTTGGATCATATTCCCTGCCAAGTTAATAGAATAGCAGTACCATTTTCTTAAATTATCAGAAAGATCGATTCTTAATTCACCTGCAGCTGTCCGCGCTGCTCAATAATTTTATTGACTTCCCATATATTATGAACCGATCTCAAAACCTAGAATATACCATTATCAACTTTCCATAACACATCGTGTATACCATATCACACTAAGACAACATGGAAATTCATATCATTTTCCTCCGCCTCAACATCGGCGCACTCCACTAGTCAAGGACTTTCGTGATCCCATATAGAAGAAAAACTCATTACACATTCCACGCTTCGCATACCGACAGGAATATACTCATTTTCAAACCGTGATAAAACACATCATAAACTCTTTCTCCCCAATTACATTGCATAAGTTAAACTGCCAGGACTGAATCCTTATACCCATATCGAGTTACACAACTGCCAACACTCAAAAGCTCTGCTGCAATGTCTGCAAGACTCCTTACTTCAACCACCTACCAGGAATCAATCGTATTCTCTTTTTTGTTTTTATATATATACCATTCTGGTTCATTAACAAGTCATTCCATTTACCAAGTTTCCTTTCCGATTCATCTCTAATTTCATACCAGTCTTTACTGTAGTACGACAATGCCTCAACCCCTTTTTACCGCACAAGGCTCGTACACAAGACCACACGGTCTAAGACCCATAGGCCGTTGAATACTCTCTCAATGTTTCCCAAAAGTACCACATGCTACCACACTTTATTTTGACTTCCCGCGATTTTTAAATTGTTATCATTACTTCCCCATACGGATACGTAGAATCCCATCATTCACATGATATAACACAAGACTTGATCTTCTCTAACGAAACTGCCATCTTTAGCCACATGCACAATCTTAAGACACCTGACTGTTACAAGTAAAATCTTGAACACCGTAAACAATTCTCGGGCGTCAGTCATCCTTATTCAGTTGTAATTCAACTGTCCTATTGAGTAGAACCGCTCGTGTTGTGTTAGAACTCTGACATCGCAGAACATGATTACTTAAAGATACAATGAGCTATCTTTCTTTTCTATACGGTGAATATTCTTTACCAACAGCAGTTCAAAACACCCTAGTACTTCATCAGATCTACGAAGCACCATAACCTTTACCAGAATTTCCCAACATACTTAGAGACAGAATCAACATAGCACACAATAGTGCAATCTGTTAATCAATAGCAACCTCCCCAACTTAGCTCAAAGCCATTCATCAAAGCACTTTCAACCACTCATATCATTATTACTCAAGTGATGCCGAAATGTTAATATGATATTAAACTCAAGTCATTTACAAGCCTTGACAGAGACTCGAATCATCAGAGACCTTAGCTCTTCTGCAATTCTTGCATTCATTCACACACAACAGTTACGCCCCCTATTTAGGTGACAGAAATCTTTCTAAGTCCTAAATTTTCCAAAAATTTCGGCAGAGTTTCCTTTGTAAATTGGCCTATCCACCTGCCCAGAGAATCACCAAACCATTCTAACAATACATCCACAACTCAACAAGATATCACAATGTATTTCAACAACATTAAATCTCAATACTATACGAATCATATTATCATAATTTATACTTGAACCTGCGTTGTACCTGCTCGAATCATAACACATATCAAAATCACTTTAGTCTTCCCTGAGTTTAAACTCGTTCCACTACACATAAGGCACTTTACCTTCCAATTACGAGATATGATAATTATTCCTCACGCCCATAGCTAGGGCTACATATCAAATCACAATAAGAACTGAATACCTTACAACTCTCCCATTATCAAACTGCCATTTGCACAATAAGGATCAATACCGATCGTATGAACTTCATAATACCAACTCGCAAAATTATTACCTTGGTGCTCAAGCCATAGACAAAGATCTGGCCTCAAGTCCTCCCGACTGGCCCAACATGAACTCATGGAGATTATATCTCGCCCCTCGTTCGAGGAAATCACAAGCCATAAGGCAATTACATTACTGAGCGCTCGATGCTTACACGGACGTGCGGAAGGAATTTCAAAATTATATCTCAAGCTGAATCAAGTGCGCACGATAAGAATTCCAAGAAATGTGAAGTGTTTCCTAAAGGTTCGCAGCCTCCCGAGGATAAGTACAGGCGTCCCCGTACCGATCCACAAGACTCTACTAACCGGCTCAAGACTCATGCGGCCTAGTAAACCTAGGCTCTGATACCAACTTGTCACGACCCCAAATCCGGTCGTGATGGCGCCCAGCACATCTACTAGGCCAGCCCGACCAATCAACAATAACCACGGAGCCACAAGCTCACTTTATCCAATTTAAGCATAACAATTGATAGATATATTTAAAACAGGGAACCAAGTCCCAACATGTGCCAACTCCCATAGACCGAAGCGTCAAGAGTCATGAGCCTCTACGGAATATACAAGTGTAAATAGTGAATATAACTGTGCACAAGTGTGGGATAATCAGAACAAAAATACAGGCAAACTGGAGAATCAGGTCCTGCGAACGCTGGCAGCTACCTTGACTGTCTAAAAGCACTCCCGAGCCGCAATAGAATCAGCTCCACTGTGATGTACCTGGATCTGCACACAAGGTGCAGGGAGTCGGGTGTGAGTACTTCCAACTCAGCAGTAATAAAAGTAAATGATGTTGAAGGGAAGAAAACCACGATAGGCACTATCTCATGCTACACAATAAAGAACTATTTTTTTATTCCTTTCAAGCATATGAGAGTAGATTATTAAAAATCTCAATTTTTAGCTACTTTCTGTCATAATAATATACCAATACCTGGATACAATCTCAAGCGGTGCAAGTCCGCACTCAAATCAGCCCCTCGGGCTCAGCACTCCTTATCAATTTACACCAGGAGATCTGGTCAATAAGGCAACTAATGCATGTGTGCCAGTAATGTATGAGTGTTGAATGTTATGCCACGTAGTACACGTAAACCAATGTATGTATGCCATGCAATGCATATGACCGCTACGGCGTGTAGCCCGATCCAATTTGGGTACCCGTGCTCACCGTGGGGGTTCAGACTCCGGAGGGGCTCCTACAGCCCAAGCACAATATTAATATCACACCTACTTCGGCGCGCAGCCCGATCCGTATACCACTGCGGTGTGCAGTCCGATCCATGCATGTGTATGCATATGCTCACATGAATGTCATGCCCTAACATATGGCCCTCGGCCTCAATCAGTCTAACAAATAATCAAGAAAGCCCTACGGGCAACAATATCACATTAGCTCACGGCTAAAATATTATTAAGACCTTGTTCAAGTTTTTCATAACCTTATAAGAATGCTGAATAGCAAAAATACCATTTAAAACCTTAAATTTAGATAAAAATATGTACAGTGTTATCAAGACAATGATACTAATCCCCGAAGGATTCAAATAATCGGCACGAAGCCCAAACATGATAATTAGTCCAATTCATTTCAACAATTAGGTGTTATTATTTATTACGCGGGACGGACCAAGTCGCGATCCCCAATGGTGCTCTACCCCACGCCCGTTATCCGGCGTGCAAGTCACCTCAACACAACGCACTAAGATGTGCAAGTCCGGGGTTTACTAACCCTCGGGACATCATTTACAAGTATTACCCACCTCGAACCGACGAAAGCTCATGCCCGCGACGCCTTAGCTCCTCGAACCGGCATCCACGCACGTCAAAACTAGCACAAATCAGCACAAATATATCAAAATAGGCTAATGGAACATAACCCAATCGAAAGAACTCGAAAAATATCAAAAATCACGAAATTTGCAAAACCCGAGCCCCGGGCTCACATCTCGAAAAATTTCGAAACTCATATTTCGAGAACCCTCGTCTCGCCACGAGTCCATACATATAAAATTTACCAAAATCGGAGTTCGATTGGCCTTTCAAAACCCAAATTTTTGTTTTCAATATCTAGGCCACAATCCTTCACAATATCTACCCAAATTCATGAAGATTGATGTTAATTCTACCATAAAATGATGTTTTTGAATCAAGAAACTTACCTCCGATGAATACCCGATGATTTCCCAGCGTTTTCCCGTGATTTCTTCTCTCTAGGGCTCAAAAATGGGGGTTTGTGAAATGAAACCCGTATGTGAAATGTTTCTGGTTTTAATTCACTGCCCGGGACTTTTCTTCTACGCGTTCGCGTTCCTTGCCACGCGTTCGCGATGCCCAGCTCCGGATTGACCTTCGCGAACGCGACCTCCCCAACGCGTTCGCGATGCACTAGCTCCCGGCCGTCTGATTTTCCTTCTACGCGTTCGCGATAACCCTCACGCGAACACGATGCACACCCTGACAAACCTACGCGAACGCGACATCCTGAACGCGATCGCGAAGCTCAAGAATCCTGGCCTACGCGAACGCGATACCCTATCTCGCGATCGCGATGCTTGACTCGCCTGGCCTTCGCGAACGTGGCCCATGCCACGCGAAGGCTTAATGCCTGGGCAGTAACCTGCAATTTACAGCAGGCCTTTTTCCAAGTTCAAAATGCCCGATTGATGGTCCTAAATCCTCCCGAGGCCCCGGGGACCCCAACGAAAACCACCAACATACTCCAAAACACGATACGAACTTGTTCCAATCATAAAAACACCATCATAAACATCAAAATTACCAATTACACACGGATTCAAGCCTAAGTTTCTTCAAAACTTTCAAAACTAACATTCAATCCAAAACCCAATCAAACGACGTACGAATGTCCTGAAATTTTGCGGACATATCCAAAATCCCATAACGAAGCTACAGGAATTGTCGGAATTCCATTCCGACCCCCGGATCAAAATCTCACCTCCCATCCGGTTTTTGCCAAAATTCAACCTTAGCCAATTCAAGCCTATTTCTACATCGAGCCTCCAAATTCAATTCCGATTGCTCTCCTAAGTCATAAATGATCCCCCGAAACTAGTCGAATCATCAGAGAATCTGATTCCGAGCACTCTAACTTGATAGTCAACTCTAGGTTGACTTTGCATATTCAAACTTCCTTCAAACATGTTATTTGCTTCATTTTCAATTCAATTCACTCCTAACTCACCCGATAGGCTCTAACACTGATATAAAAGCATAAAACATGTAATTGCAACATGACGGGGTGGTAAATTCCCGTAACGACAGACCAGGTCGTTACACTTAGCCTGAGTCCTATTTCAATGGTAGTTGAATTAGTTGGCGAAGGCACATGGCTTGAGTCCTAGTTCAACTATTGTTGAACATTATTGATTATTTGGAGTCGAGGGCGCGTGGCCCGAATCCTATTTCAACCGTTGTTGGATTAGTTAGCGAAGGCACATGGCCTGAGTCTTAGTTCAACTGTTGTTCAACATTGTTGATTATTTGGACTCGAGGCCGCTTGGCCCGAATCCTATTTCGACCGTACTTGAATTAGTTTGTGAAGGTACGTGGCCTAAGTCCTAGTTCAACTGTTGTTGAACATTATTGATTATTTGGATTCGAGGGCACGTGGCCCGAATCCTATTTCAACCGTAGTTGAATTAGTTGGCGAAGGCACATGGCCTGATTCCCAGTTCAACTATTGTTGATTATTCTTGATTATTTGGAGTCGAGAGCGCTTGGCCCGAATCCTATTTTTAGTTGGAGAAGGCACATGGCCTGAGTCCCAGTTCAACTATTGTTGAACATTGTTGATTATTTGGAGTGAGGGCGCGTAGCCCGAGTCTTATTTCAACCGTAGTTGAATTAGTTGGCGAATGCACATGGCCTGAGTCCCAGTTCAACTATTATTGAACATTGTTGATTATTTGGAGTCGAGGGCGCGTAGCCCGAGTCCTATTTCAACCGTATTTCAATTAGTTGGCGAAGGCACATGGGCTGAGTCCGTTCTACTGTTGTTAAACATTGTTGATTATTCAGAGTCGAGGGCGCGTAGCCCGAGTCCTATTTCAACCGTAGCTGAATTAGTTGGCGAAGGCACATGGCCGAGTCCCTGTTCAACTGTTGTTGAACATTGTTGATTATTTGGAGTCGAAGGCGCGTAGCCCGAGTCCTATTTCAACCGTAGTTGAATTAGTTGGCGAAGGCACATGGCTCGAGTTCAAATTAAACTGTCGTTGAACATTCGTTTATTATTTTGCGTCGAAGGTGCGTAGCCCGAGCCTTATTTCAACCGTAGTTGAATTAGTTGGCGAAGGCACATGGCCTGAGTCCCACTTCAACTATTGTTGAACATTGTTGATTATTTGGAGTCGAGGGCGCGTGGCCCGAATCCTATTTCAACCGTAGTTGAATGAGTTGGCGAATGCACATTGCCTGGGTCCCAATTCAACTGTTGTTGAACATTGTTGATTATTTGGAGTCGAGGGCGCGTGGCCCGAATCCTATTTCAACCGTAGTTGATTTAGTTGGAGAAGGCACATGGCCTGAGTTCCAGTTCAACTGTTTTTTTAACATTTTTGATTATTTAGAGTCAAGGGCTCATAGCCTGAGTCCTATTTCAACTGTAGTTGAAATAGTTGGTGAAGGCACATGGAATGAGTCCCAGTTCAACTGTTGTTGAAAATTGTTGATAATTTGGAGTCGAGGGCGAGTGGCCCGAATCCTATTTCAACCGTAGTTGAATTAGTTGGCGAAGGCACAAGGCCTGAGTCCTAGTTCAACTATTGTTGAACATTGTTGGTTATTTGGAGTCGAGGGCGCGTAGCCCAAGTCCCATTTCAACCGTAGTTGAATTAGTTGGCGAAGGAACACAGTCAGAGTCCCAGTTCAAGTGTTGTTGAACATTGTTGATTAGTTGGAGTCGAGGGCGCATGGCCCGAATCCTATTTCAATCATAGTTGAATTAGTTGGCGAAGGCACATGGCCTGAGTCCCAATTCAACTATTGTTGAACATTGTTGATTATTTGGAAGTCGAGGGCACGTTGCCTGAATCCTATTTCAATCGTAGTTGAATTAGTTGGCGAAGGCACATGACCTGAGTCCCAGTTCAACTGTTGTTGAACATTGTTGATTATTTGGAATCGATGGCGCGTGGCCCGAATCCTATTTCAACCATAGTTTAATTAGTTGGCGAAAGAACATGGCCTAAGTCCCAGTTCAACTGTTGTTGAACATTGTTGATTTTTTGGAGTGGAGGGCGTGAAGCCCGAGTCCTATTTCTACCGTAGTTGAATTAGTTGGCAAAGGCACATAGCCTTAGCCCCAGTTCAACTGTTGTTGAACATTCTTGTTTATTTGGAGTCGAGGGCGCGTAGCCCGAGTCCTATTTCAACCGTAGTTGAATTAGTTGGCGAAGGAACACGGCCAGAGTCCCAGTTCAACTGTTGTTGAACATTGTTGATTATTTGTTGTCGAGGGCGCGTGGCCCGAATCCTGTTTCAACCGTAGTTGAATTAGTTGGCGAAGGTACATCGCTTGAGTCCCAGTTCAACTGCTGTTGTACATTGTTGATTATTTGGAGTCGAGGGCGTGTAGCCCGAGTCCTATTTCAACCGTAGTTGAATTAGTTAGAGAAGGCACATGGCTTGAGTTCCAGTTCAATTGTTGTTGAACATTGTTGATTATTTGGAGTCGAGGGCGCGTAGCCTAAGTCCTATTTCAACCGTAGTTGAATTTGTTGGCGAAGGCACATGGCCTGAGTCCTAGTTCAAGTGTTGTTGAACATTGTTGATTATTTAGAGTCAAGGGCGCGTGGCCCGAATCCTATTTCAACCGTAGTTGAATTAGTTGGCGAAGGCACATGGCCTGAACCCTAGTGTGCGGACGAGGTGGATCAGGCTTGCTTTGATCGGGTGTTTTTTCCCTTTCTCGACATTTCCCCTTTGCTTTTGATTTTAGGAAGAGCTACGCGATCTTGCTAGGAAATCCCCACAGACGACGCAAAATTGTTTGACTCAAAAGTTATCGATTACTTTATGAATACAAAATAATATATATAAGTTGAGGGTCAATCATAGCAAGTCGTAATAGATCGAGAATCTAACAAGGGAAAAGATAATAGAAAATAGTTCTTCTAATGACAGAAAATATGGGTGATCTTTATTGATGATAATAGGGTGGTCAGCCTCCTCATAAGGAGGTTCAGAGTCTTACAATCATGTTTCTTTAGATCTATCGTCTTTCTATCTTTATTTTTTTCGATTCTCCCTCCTTGTTTTGCACTGTATGTTTTAGAGCCCCCATGGAGAAGGAGAGGAACCCCTTGTTTGGCTTCCTTCCTTGGTATTTATGATATGAACTGTATAAGGTTACCTTTTGTGGCTGGGTCCATGTTAGGAGGTCATTTTAGACATAACAGATAGGCCGTAACTTTAATGATCATCTTATACGGGTATGAAATGTCGTTAATTAAGAGTGGTCGTGCCACTTATTAACCTTGCATTAGCCGAGAAAGGTGATTAACCTCGTTGATTATTATAGGATCGGATTCCGACCCATACATATATGCCACTCTTAGAGAAGTAATAAATAATTCTCTTAACTTTTGTGTTGTAATTGAAGCCACGTGTCTCGGAGGTCAAAAATCAGGCAAGAAGAATAGCAAGGAATAACATGAATAAACATCAGTATCGATAAGCTAATGGAAGCTAGTACATTAATACATCCAAGTCTCTCATAACAATTTCTTGTACATTCTTAGTAAACGAAACTGGTTGAAATTTTGACAATTTTCTGTTTTCCATGAAAAGTATCAGCTGCCTTAACAAGATTACTGGAAGAGGATGCACCTGGCAGGTGAACCATCGCCATGATTCAGCCTCAGAGGTAGGCAGTGTATTGTGTAAACTCCTGGGGCGGCATCATCAAGATTGAGGCCTTCCACCGGAATTATATCCTGATGAATATAAAAAGACTCCTTAACAGTAAGTAACCAAGTAAAAGCATAGATGAAATATTGCCTGTATAGCATCTAGAGGAATACAAACAAGTTTCTTCAAGGTTCCGTTTAGGGGGAATACTAACAAGTTTCTGCAAACTTAGACACCTCTCAGGAAATCTTTAAAAGTTGAATTTACAGATGTGAAAACAGGGAATACACATTATTTCATTAACAAACGTATTCGCTTTATTCAAAAAAATATTAACTATTGTTCCAAATTACTTGGAGAGCCTTACTTATAAAGACTTCAAACGGCCTTTGGGCTGCCATCGTGGGACTTCTCACTTTATATTACAAACTACAAAACAAAGAGGACCCTATTAAGAATTCTAAGAAAAAGAAGAACGAATGCTGCTCAAGATGGTGGAGAAGCGAAAAGGATTAGCTAAAAGAGTAGCAAGTGAAATTTGTTTATATTATGCACTGGTAGTAAACAAGAAACTTAAAATACTATTCTTCAACAAATGGGTTTTCAATCTTACAGGTAAACCGAAACGGCAAAATGGATGCTATACTTACTTTAGGAGCAAAAAATAGTTGATGAACTTTAACGAGCTGATCCTTGGGATTAATTGCAACAGACAAGTAATCAACACCAACCAGTTTGATGTCGGTATTCTGGACCAAATACTCTGCTCCATCTGAGGTGAATGCTGTATAGGAGGAATCAAATTCTTTCTTGTACATCAACCTCCTGTTTACATTCAAAGAATATATATACATTCAACACAACACGGGATGACAAAATGAAAGAACTAACTTGTTAGGCATTTTAGCAGGGTTAATTGGACCAAAGGAATAAGTACCTGTCGGTGTTAAATGTTCGAAAAAGAACACGTTTTACTCCTCGGGGTATGTTCAATGACCTCATCACTTCAGCTGATTAGCAAGAAAACAAGCAAAGCTCTTAGGTTTCGTCCCATTGACACCAAAATATTGTGCAAGGAGAGAAAAAGCTTACTGCTTGGTGCCAAACTATAGTGTATGGGGTAGAACAAGAAATGATCTATTCTCTGTTTTGTTTGGTTTTTCTTTTCAGAAACACTCAACTAGTAAGAATTTTGGCAATGCATATGAAAAAAAATGTCAGTAGGCCTTTAAATTACTTTTTGGCTAGATAGTCAGCCAACAAAATGACTTAGTGTAGTTTTAGTCATCTCATTTGCTCCAGTACAGTAAGACCTCTCTATAACATCATCCCTATATAACAACACCGAAGCCGAACTTTTTCGGAACTAATTTTTAAGTTATTTTATAATATATGTTCTCTATAACAGCATTTCGCTATGACATTCAAAATTATTCGGAACAAACGAGGTTGCTATAGAGAGGTTTAATTGTACGAGTAATGATATTAACCATTTTAATTGAGAAAATTCCTCATACCGTTATACTTTTGAGGCCAAATTATTTTGTATCATCAACTTTACTAACCTCGGAGGGTTTATCGGAAACAATCCCTCTACCTTCAAGGTACGGGTAAGGTATGCGTGCACGCTACCCTCCCTATAACCCCCTTGTAGGATTATACTGGGTGTATTGTTAACTTACTAACCTATTGCATCGGTGGCGGATCTAGAGTGTTGCTACTGTGTTCACGACGGCTCAAGTATATGTGGAGCCTAAAGCCAAAGTTTAATATGAGGCCTAAATATTTAAAAGAATGTTATAAGATATGTTTTTATTTTGAAGTTTCTTCTTTTTGCTTTTTGAGATACAAAGTTATTAATAATCTTTTTTATAATCGATTTTCTATAATACTTCCTTTTCATTTGATAATATAGTCAACTCATTTAATTTTTTTTTTTTGAGACATTGTTGATATTAAGATAAAATTTTATCTACCATAGAAATATAGAACAATTAGAAGCTTAAAAGTATTGTTGAACACATGAGTAATGAAATTTTGGAGAAACAAGGTGAATAAGAATATCAAAGAGAAAGATAGAAAATATGTAAGGGTTTCTGAAATATGAATAGATTTGAAAAAAAAAAAAGATGACTTGGACAAATTAAATAGGAAGAGTAATATTGTTACACGCTATCTAATGAAGGAGTACTAAGTGAAAAATTGAAACGTTGGGAAAACTATTCATTAACCCATTTTAAGTAAACCAAATTATTACCTTATTTATATATCTAAATAGCTTTCTTTTCTTTTATATTAAAAACTCTATTTTTGTATTAAAAGTACTAAATATTTTATTTTTAAATACCTATAAACCTATTATTTATGTATAAAAAAATGGGACCCCCAAAATATTAGGGCCTAAGGCACAAGCCTTATTACTCATAGCAGTAGACCCAGCCCTAATTGGGTTTCTGGGAACCCATTAACTTTTGCATAGACGTTGTATTTCTATTAAGAATCCACAAAATATTTATAAATATCTAACTGTGAACTTAATTATTCTTATCTATAAATCTGAGATTATGGTCGGAACTCATAAACTTCAAATCCTAAATTCGTCTCTCTACTGCACTAAGCACTCTTGTCCTAAAACCTCAAGGCATCTCCAACCTTTGCACTATTTTTTTACACCAAAAATAGTGCAAAGTACATCCAACCTATTACATTATTTTTTACACAAAAAAGAAATAATCCCTTTATATTCTTCTCTCTCTTTTGCATTTTATTATTTTCTTTACTTACCAAATCCTTTCTTTTTTCTTTTTCTACATATTTATCCCATATAATTCATATTTCTTGCTTATACAACCGTTTAGTATAAAATTATTTATACCTTTAATTTTTAAATAAATATAAAATATAAGAGAATTATACATTATACATATTAATGTATAATTCAAATAAAAATGAAATCATTGATAAGATATTATTAAATAAATATTAAATTATGGTAAAATTTAATTTATTTTTTACATAAATATTCAACTTACAAGATTAGTTTGTTGCTCCCATAAATGCTCTATTAATATATTACAAAGTGCAAAGTGAGCATCTTTCTCTTTCATATCTTTGTGCCGAGTTAAAATTTATTCAAATTGGTAATTTTCATCTACTACCAGTTCTACTGTTAGAGTTGGACCTTCCCAAGCGTCTTGAATTAGTGAACTAAGATCATGTCCTTCCTCGATTATCACGTTGTGTAGTATAATCAACTTTAAATTGTTGGCAAAGTCAAATGTAGTCAAGCAGCGAGATATGGAGATAAAAGATAGGGCTTTGAAACTAAAAGAATTTAAAGAAGAAAATAAAATTTTATTGTCGAATTCGACAACTAAAAGATAGGGTTTTTTGTTTTTTGTTTTTGTTTGCCTTTTTTCCATGTGCCGAGGGTCGATTGGAAACAGCCTCTCTGCCCTCTCGGGTAGAGGTAAGGCCTGTCTACATATTACCCTCCCGAGACCCCACCTTGTGGGAATATACTGGGTTGTTGTTGTTGTTGTTGTTGTTGTTGTTGTTGTTGTTGTTGTTGTCGAATTTAGATTCTATTGATGATCTAAATATTTGTGAATTTATTCAACAAGAACAAAAATGAATAATGAATAAAAGAAATCAACAATTTCAACAGCCACAATAAACACAATCCCCCGCCCCATACACTCAATATTTTAATAATATTGGTGGATCTGGAAGCGGCATTTCAAAGTACTAGATTATTGTTGTAATTTTCGCATCCCATGATGTTATTTAATGTGTTTTCAATTTAATATATGTTAGTCGCTATTGTATTAAATATTTATTTTTATGATAATCAAGGAACATTGTGTTATTTATCAACAACATATATTTAAGCGTTGTACTTTTCATTTTTTTGATAGTTATATATTTTTATATAATTAGAATTTATAATAAAATTAACTTATAATTTATATAAAAATAAAATATACGAAAATTAATTTATAAAACTTATATACCAAATTTAAAATATAAACTTAATATTATAAAGATATTACATAAAAATAATAATTAATTAAAAATTTATAATATATTAAATTAAAACTGTTATATAATAAAAGATAATAAAATAATAATAAATAGTAATAGTGTTGATGAATGGTGTAACACTATTCACACACCAATATAGTATTGGGTTGGAGCAAAAAAACCAAATCTTACACTATAATTGCGTTCGGTGTCAGAACTGGTGTTCGGTTGGTGATGGTCTTACATATAATAAAACAATCTAAAACTAACACGGGTCCCAAAGAAATACAAATTGTAAGGCATGCCAATTTAAAAAGATAGATTAAAGTGATTAAATTTTTTATATTAGAAAGAACGGAAAAGGGCCAAATATAACTATCTACTTTTAAATATGGTTTATTTGTACCATTCGTTATATTATTGGGTTATCCATACCTTTATCGTTATATTATAAGATTATCTATACCCCTACTATCATAATTTGAAACAAAAATACACTTAGTTTGGATGGAGTGCCACGTGTTAGCACCAGATTAAAACGACCCATTTCCTTTTTTTACCCGATCCATTTTTAAAAAACCTACAACCCGACCCATATTTTCGTTTTTTTCAATTTTTTTTTTAAATTTCGGTTTTCAAAAAACAAAAATATTATGTTAAATTTTTATTTTCTGTTTTAACAATTTTGTTTTTTCCAGTTTTTTAAATTGAATTTTTTTAACTGAAAAAAAACTGAAAATTTTAACGTAATATTTTCTAAACTAAAAAAATTTTTAACTAGAAAAAAAAAATTTAAACAGAAAATTTGTGAAAACTGATTTTTTTTGTATAAACTGAATTTGTTTCTTTGTAAAAGAAGAAAAAAATAATTTTGTTATTTAACAAAATATTTTTGTTTTTTAAAAATTGAAAATTATTTTAACAAAATATTTTTTTTTCATTTTTTTAAATTTTTAAAAAAAAATCACATTAGTTATTTCTGGAATTGTTTTTTAAAAAAAAAAAATTAACATAATATTTTTGTTTTTCTAAAACTGAATTTAAAAAAAAAAACAGGAAAAAACGAAAATATGGGTCGGGTTGTGGGTTTTTTTTAAAATGGGTCGGGTAAAAAAAAGGAAATGTATTGTTTTAATCTGGTGCTGACATGTGGCACTCCATCCAAAATAACGGTTTTTTGGTTTAAAAGTATGATAGTAGGAGTATAGATAACCCAATAGTATAATGGTAAGGGTACGGATGACCCAATAGTATAACGAAGAATACTAGTAAACCATAAAAGTAGAGGGGGTATATTTGACCCGGAAAAAGAAAGCTGTTTTTCATAAAACATCTGAAAAATTAAACATTCACAGTGGTGTTTTCCATGAAATACCCTTCAACACTGAAAACATGCCAATTTATTCAAAATCAAATCCAAACAAAAATTATTTTACATATGCTTACTGGTTAACAAAAGACCATACCTGTAATATTCTTGTCCCATGGAGTTTCCACTACAAGAGCAGGACCTAAAATTTACAAAACTAAAGTTATCCGAAAATTCTGAAACAGATGATTTTTAGTTTTATAGAAAAGAATAAAGAGATGGGCAAAAGCATTAGTACCATTTAAGGTTCGGAGATCAAGCGAAACTACATCGTAACCGAGCTCGAAAAGAGTCTGATTGAAATGTCCAGGAGCATCAACGTGTGTACCAGAATGAGTAGAAAGGTTGAAGACTGATTCATTTGAGAGATCACCCAATTTGATACTTGTCTGAAGTCTTATAAAGTTGCCTAACCCATTTTTTGAAGCGAAAGCTGGCAAATCAGGAACATATTTATGGGAAATGTCAATTACTTTCTTTTGCCTGTAATTTCTCTCTTCTCTTGTGATTTTTTGGAAGTCAGAAGTGCTTACTGCCCCGGCGGCGCTGACGAAGGAGACAAGTGTCAGTACGAGGGCGAACAGTGTATGATTGGTCATGGTGATGATGGGATTTTTTCTTTCTTCTTCTTTATTGGAAGATAAAGAAGAGAGGACTGAAGAGACAGAGGTGATGAAATAGTTTCAAGCAGAATAGTGAATCGTAAGTTTGACATTTCAAAGCAGATACATTCAACTATGCTAAAGTCTTTGGACAAACAAATGCAGTTGAATTGGGCAATGAAATTATTGAAATTGGACAAAGTTGTTGTGGCGTGTCCTACTTTTCTAATAAAAAGAAAAGTCTGAAGGTGGAAAATTGTGAGTGAAGGTTTAAAGATATTGAAATTTTCATTTGAAATACTTTTCCAAGGTGTTGGTAGTTTGATTTGGATAGTTTTTTTTTTTCTAAAAAGAAATTAAATCAAATATGTTGATTTTTTAAATATTAGAACTAAACCATTAAATCGGTTTTTCTTGATTCGGTTTATGTTAGTTTTTTGATTTTTTCGGTTATTTGTTGATAATTTCTTAAATATAAGACATACACTACCAAACACATATTTCGGTAATCACATCTTCAATGTAATATTATCAAATCAATTACCCTTTGAGAAATTTATTATTTACCAAGATTTATTGATTATATTTAAATTAAATAATGATAATAATTTAAGGACTTAATTAAAAATATATTATTTTTAACGTGAAATGAATTTTTAAACTAAACAAAAGAAAACTACCAATCAAATTAGAATGTAAAGGTAAATAACTATATTCAAAGTGCAAACAATAAATATTTACCATAAATTTTTTAAAACTTGTATAACAATATACATAATTAATAGTGTAATAATAATTTTGAAATAGCTACTCCTATAGTCAGTTTGGTTCGGTTTTTTCTGATTAAAACCAAAATCAAACCAAACTTGATCGGTTTTAAAAATTCAAAATCAAAACTAAACCAAACCAAAACGTATCGATTTTTTTGATCGGTTTGATTTGATTTTCGGTTTGATTTGATTTTTCGAGTTTTTATGAACACCCCTATCTACAAGGAGCTAGAAAAAAGATATTTGAGTTCAATACATAAATGTCATTTTTTTGAAACTATCGGATAAGGATTTGTGAGCAATACTAGCCATGACAAATGTCAATCTTTTCTGTTTTGAAGTCATAAAATAGGAATTAATAATTACGCTCATTTTTCGTGAGGATTTTCTTGAATTTAATTTATCTACTCCCATTGACCTTAAAATTGATAGAACCATCGGATATGGCATTGTGAGCAATATCACCATGACTAACGTTATTATTATTTTTTTTTTTGAGTTTCGGGGTCATGATTTAGGAATTAATTATTATGTCTATTTGTCGTGTATTGATAATATGTGAATTTGACTATATTCACGCCTTAAATAATCACCTTCTTATATTGTTTTTGGTGATATATATGATAACAAAATGCTCTTATTAGTGTTTTTCATGATTTGTAGGTGATAAGTGGCTAAGGATGACTAAGGAGCAATTTTGGAGTCAAAATGGGAGACAAGAGGCCAATTGTGTAAATTCCCATTGAGGCCACGCAGTTTTAGCCCTTAAGATTCAGATGCATTGGTTGGCCGCGGTTCTACCGCGACCGCAGCAGAACCGTGGTGGAAGGCTGCTGCGAAATCTCAGAGAATCAGAGAAGGTGTTTGGCCGCGATTCTACCGCGACCGTGGCAGAACCGTGGCAGGTGACGCGAACTGGAGGGGCCAAAGTGTCAAATACATGATTTTTAGACCTAAACCCTATATAAAACATTAGGATTCGCCCAAAGGAGGCATGTATTGATTCTTAGACTACTTTTGCAAGGAAACCTATTGTGAAAGAATTCTCCAAACATCTTTATTCTTTTCTTTTGATTTTTATGATGAATTATAATCTAGTTTTTGTTTCTTTAATCATGAGTAGCTAAATTCTTATCTAGGGTTTTGATGGAACCAACTAGGTGATGAACTTCTAGTTTACGTGAATACAAATTGCTAGTTTAATCTTTATTTGTTCAACTTCGTATTTGTCGTAGTTAATTGACATGATCCTCAATTAGTTGTGCCTATTTATGAGCACGTGATTTTTGCCCTAAGCAACAAGGTCCAAAATTAAAATAAAGAGTATTTTTGTGTGCAATTACATATTTTGATTGAAATTAGATGCATTTGTGTGATTGAATCATTAGAGATTAAATTAAAAAAAATAGGTTAAATACATGCATTTTCGAATTAAGTAGTTAAAGAGAAAATTAACAAAAAGAGCATTAGTAGTGAAAATTAAGGAAAATTAGTAGAAAATTGTCAAAATATTTCAGAAAATTAGTGGAAGTAGGAAACTGAATAATTAAAATAATACAAAAAGAAAAAAATGAAATACAAAGAAAATACCACAAAAAATAATTAAATACAAGGAAAAATACAAAATACAATAAAATTGAGCTAAGAATTCGAAATGTTAGCCCAAACACATAATGGCCCAAAGAGATCCGGTCCAAATGATTTAAATCAAAGTGATCCCAGCCATTCTTCTCTCCTAATCCAATGGCTGAGACTTTAGCTGAAGTTAATTAATTAATTAAAATCCAAGATCGAATCTTGACCGTCCAAGCCTTAAGATCTAACGGATAAGGACATGTCTCTCATTTAATGAGACGACGACGTTTTGGTTGGATTTAATCCTGGCCATTGATCTTACTTGATCTAACAGCCACGGATCGAGTAAGTATAACGGGTATATAAGCCCGGTCTCAAAGAGACCGGCCGTTCATTTACATTCAACCCTAGCCGCCCTTCCCTAACCTCTTCATCTTCTTCTTCTCGAACGTTCACCGGCCATCGAGATTGGCTTATTTTCATGGCCGTCTCCGGCCAACACTCAACCCCAGACCTCTCTTTCCCTTCTTCTCCACCACAAGCCACCTTAAAAACTCCCAAGAAACCATGAAAACCCTATCTTCTTGAAACTCTGGTCATCGAAGTTCATCTCCGGTGACCAAACTTATGAGAACAGCCTCCAAACTAACACCATAGAACCCTCATCTCCCGATCTACCACCCTACCTAAACCACTTGTCTCGAATATCACCCCATCTCCTCGAATATTTGAAAGAAAGTCGCTGGAACCCTAACTCCGGCGACTCAAACAAACCACTACTCGAAAATCCCACCTTTTCCACCTCTAACACCCATCCCCCAAAAGAAAAGACTTCAAAGTTGAAGTCTTGAATCTAAAAGAAGAAAACCAGAAAAAAGAAAATAAGAAAAAGAGAAGAAAAACTGGAAAAGGGAAAAAGAAGAAAAGAAGAAAGAAATAAGGAAGCTCAGGAGTCAAATCCTGCGAGCTAAGTCTTCCTTTCCCCTTTCTTGTTTATCTTTTGGTTGATTTTTGTTTGTCTTTGTTTTATTCTTTGTTTCCGTATTGTCACGACCCGGATTTCCCACCATCGGGGTCATGATGGCGCCTACTAAATAGAAGCTAGGCAAGCCAAATATTAATTACCTCTCCATTAATAACCAATTCCTTGTTAACAACATACAAATTACAGCGGAATAATCAAAATTAGCGGAAGACTTAGTCAGATATGATAAAGAAAACTCCAAATCTGATACACTACCCAAGACTGGTGTCACAATACTCACGAAATTCTAAGAATAATACACATAATTGTCTGAAAGAAAATACAAGTTGTTTATCTCGATTACATGAGATAACGGAATGAAAAGCATAGATAGAAGAGACAACGGGTCCTGCAGACGCCTGCAAGGCTACCTCGTAGTCTCAGTAGTCGGAAAATCCACAAGTCGCTACTGCCGCTGCTGCTGTCCGTAACCTGTATCTGCGCAAAAAGAGCGCAGAGTGTAGTATCAGCACAACCGACCCCATGTGCCTGGTAAGTGCCTGGCCTATCCCAGCGAACTAGTGACAAGGCTAAGGCCAGTCACCCACCTAAACCTGTACAGTTGCAATATAGATATATATATATAATACATTTATAAAGAAATACTCTGCTCTGAAATAATATTCAATAACTCAAGATATCCAAAATAATCTTACTTTCATGTCTCAATTTCCTCTTTCATTTCATGTCTCGTGGTAGGCGTACCACCCGCTCCCAACTATCACAGTAATTATCTCTTGTGGTAGGCGTACCACCCGCTCCCAATTATCAGTAATTATATCTTGTGGTAGGCGTACCACCCGCTCCCAAATATATCAAAAGTTATATCTTGTGGTAGGCGTACCACCCGCTCCCAAATATATCAAAAATTATATCTTGTGGTAGGCGTACCACCCGCTCCCAAATATATCAAAAGTTATATCTTGTGGTAGGCGTACCACCCGCTCCCAAATATATCAAAAGGCTACCGGCAACTATGGCCAATGCCAAGATTTAAATCACTTCGTGGTCGGCGTACCACACGATCCCATTTCTTATTATATAAGTGGTCGGCGTACCACACGATCCCATCTCATAATTATATATATATTACCGGCATTTAGCCAATAATCTCTATATCAACAATATTTATAATTACCGGTTTTTAAACCAATAATTTATAATAGTTTCAACAATTTACCTTCATTACCGGTATAACATCAAAAATTCTTATTCAACAAATTATTCATAACTAAATTCATATTCCTACAAACTAGGATAGAACAAACACTTACCTCGAAAGTTTACGAACGATTCAATCCGTAGCAATGCCTTTTCCTTTTGAATTTGACTCCAATCCAATCGTATCTATACACAATTGATTTAATATCATCAATTCTACTTAACAAACTAGTTCATATTGCTAAATATGGTTTTTACAACATTCTGCCGGAATAGTAAAAACCGACCCCGGGCCTACATAATCGAAACTCAAGTTTCGAACCAAAATAAGTTCACCCAATCTTCCATGAGTTCAAATATACAATTTGTTCTTAAGTTCGACTCCAAAACGAGGTCTAAATCGCAAATTCTTTGAAAGCCCTAACTATACCCATTTCTCAAATTTCCAACCAATTTACACATGTTTAAGCCTAAGGATTTGATTGATGTTGATGAAAAATGATGAAGATAAGTTAACAATACTTACCCAATGAACTTTGATGAAGAAATGCCTCAAAAATCGCCCAAAAGCTGTGGAGAAGAAGGGATTTTGTGAAAGTGGGATAAAATCCCGTAAGTGTTCTGTTTTGGGGTATTAAATCACTGGGCGGAATTTTGTTCTACGCGATCGCGTGAATTGGATCGCGATCGCGGAAGGCAATTGTTCAACACTACTCGATCGCGTGGACAATGCTGCGATCGCGTAGAAGAATTTCGCTGGGTGGCACATTTGTACTACGCGATCGCGTGAAAAGGGTCGCGATAGCGGTGAAGGAAAACGGAAAGCTACGCGATCGCGTGCAGACGGCTGCGATCGCGTTGAAGAAAGACGTAAAGCTTCGCGATCGCGTGAAGACAGCCGCGATCGCGTTGAGTAACGTGATAAGGCAGTGCGATCGCGTGAACAAGGCCGCGATCGCGTAGGGTAAAATGTCTGTGTAAAAATTGCAGAAAATCTGCCAGTTTTTTAAGTCCAAAAACACCCCGAACCACCTCCGAAACACTCCCGAGCCCTCGGGGCTCCAAACCAAATATGTACACTAACTCAAAAACGTCATACGAACTTGCTCGCGCGATCAAATCGCTTAAATAACATCAAAATCAATGAATTGAGCCTTAAAGCTCAAGAATTCTTTAAGATTTCATAATTTCCAAACTTTCCAATTTAAGGCCGAAACACGTCAAACGACGTCCGTTTTCAACCAAACTTTACAGGAAGCGCTTAACCAATATATATGACCTGTACCGGGCGTCGGAACCAAAATACGAGCCCGATACTAGTACTTTTTAATAAAAAATCAGTTTCATTTTCCTTAAACATTTTCAGAAAACAATTTAACAGAAAAATTCTTTTACCGGGGTTCTAGATCTCGGATTTCAATTCCGGACATATGCCCAAGTTCCATATTTTTCTACGGATTTTCTGAAATAGTCAAATCACGGATCCGGGTCCGTTTACCAAAAATGTTGACCAAAGTCAACCATATCAATATTAATATCAAAATTCTTCTACTTTTTCACATATTTCACATATTTCACATATTTCAACATAAATCTTTTCCAGACTTTGTGCCCGGACTGTGCACGCAAATCGAGGCAACTATAAATGAGGTTTTCAAGACCTCAAAAGCTCGGAATGATTAAATAAACAAGTGATGACCCTTTGGGTCGTCACAATCTCCACCTCTAAAACAACCGTTCGTCCTCGAACGGACAAAAGAAAGAAG
>JASVEL010005346.1:0-103012 GCA_032618575.1 Nicotiana noctiflora
TATATATATATATATATATATTGGATCGGGCCGCACGCCGCAATATTATTGCGCTTGGGCCGTAGGAGCCCCTTCGGAGTCCGAGTTTGCACACATTCTCAGTGAGCGGCAGTATAGCTATAAATGTATATATATATATATATATATATATATATATATATATATATATATATATATATATATATATATATATATATATATATATATATATATGTGTGTGTGTGTGTGTGTGTGTGTGTGTGTGTGTGTGTGTGTGTGTGTGTGTGTGTGTGTGTACACCCCCAGTGAGCACCATCGACGTTAAATGGAGCGGGTTGCGCGCCGCAGCGGTATATGTATTGGAGCGGGCTGCGCGCCGCAGCATTTTACTTATTCATATTCATATATATGCTGAAATATTTATATGTTATAGACAGATGTATATGTCTCCATATATTGAGATGGTTGTATACCGTAGTGGTACGAGCGAGGATGTGGTCAGTGTGGGACCTAGATGAGATAGATGTGGACTGGAGATTAGAGTACTCATTATAGTGATGACTAATCTGTGGGGGTTGCCTTAGAACTGTTTAGTGATAGTACATAAGTTCTTATTTTCAGTTATTGTTTATTATTGTTACTCACTGAGTTGAAATATACCCACCCCACTCCCCTGCACGTTTTGTGCAGATATACAGGTTCAGGAGGGCGGTTGAGCTATCGCAACTGCTTTATTATCCCCATTCTGTGGAGACTTCGAGGTAGCTGCCAACGTCCGCAGTACCCGACCTCTTTCTTTTTATCATTTTGTTGTCTCCATTCTGGTTAGACTTGATTGTGTAGTAGATCTCATTTGTAGAGGCTCAGACTTGTGACACCACGATTTGGTGGGGACTGTGTTCTTGTATTTCATTTCTACACTTCTTGATTTGTTATGAAAATAGGCTAACCACGCCGATTAATCAGTATTAATTATACTTGGCTGGTTTAATTGGATAAGATGGTCGGGCTTGCCTAGCAATGTGTTGGGCGCCATCACGACCGAGGTTTGGGGTCGTGACACTGATGCCCCTCTACGATTGCAACACTTGAACGCGAACGAACTGACCAAAAATTGCTGCATCACAAACTACTTTTACGTGATCGCGACATCAACCCCGCGATCGCAATGACCAAATTCTTTGCAACATAATGATTGAAAACCTGCAACTCCCAAGTGCCAAATTTGGTCTAGTTGATCATCCGAAACTCACCCGATGCCTCCGGAACCTCAACCAAAAACACAAACATGATCCAATACCTTATTCGAGCTTGCTCCAATCATCAGAACACCACGATTAACACTAAAATCATCAAATTACGTCAAATTCAAACCTAAGTTCTTTCAAAAACTTCTTAAACACGTCTTTGATAAAAACCCCAACCAAACGATGTCCGAATGACCTGAAATTTTGCACACACATCACAAATTAGATATCGAAGCTACAGCAACTCTCGGAATTTCATCCCGACCCTCGGATCAAAATCTCACCTATCAACTAGCATTCGCCAAAATTCTAATTCGCCAATTTAAGCCTAATTCTACATCGGACCTCAAAAATCACTTCCGATCACTCTCCTAAGTCACAAATCATCTCCAAAAGCTAACCGATTCACCGAAAATCTCATTCGAGCCCTATAACTCATAAGTCAACGTCCAGTTGACTTTTCCAACTTAAGCCTTCCTTAAAGAAACTAAGTGTCTCATTTCTTATCAAAGCCAATCAAAATCAAGTCTCACACACCACATACCGATAACGAAACATGAAGAAGCATAAAATGGAGAAAACAGAGCAGTAACTTATGAGATTATGGGTCGGGTCATCACATCCTCCCCAACTTAAACCAACGCTTGTCTTCGAGCGTACCTAGAGTTCTCGTAGAAGCCAACTAATAGCTGAATAACCTTACCAAGCATATACCCGGGGGTGATCCCGTGTCACCTTATCTCATATAGGTCTAATAGCACAACATAGCTAAAATTACTCAATCCAGTCTAGACCATAAATCATAGAACTACCTTTTCACCTCTGAAACCATCAATACGATCAAAACCTCACACCTATACATTGAATAATCCCGAACGAGCTGTAATAACCCATACCTGTAACCTCAGGTGAAATTATATGATATACCACATAATCCAAACATTAATGATAGCCTCTATTCATAATAGTTGCCCAAAATAACCAAATACCGATGAAAAACCTCTTATTTAGCTAAAGTCTCATTCCAACACTTTCATACACTGCCAATGATAAATGAAACACGCAGCAAACCATAACCATTTCTCAATTCAACCATTCATGAAGCCACTTCCCTTTTGACTAATACCACAACACACTTCTAAGCCGAACCTCGATATTATCCTTCTAACAAGATGAAATCAAATATGTTCATATTCATTAATGACCCCAATGATCACCTCGAATCCAACACACCACTCTGGTGATATGACACCCCAATACAGGCCTAAGCCACAACTTGCATAAAACACTCACCAATGAGAACAGTCTGGACATTCTCAAATCATGAAAAATGACTCAACGAAAGAGATGTAGCTAAAACTCATCAGTACCATCACAACACAAGGCTAAGACCCCATCTCACATCATAGAAATAAAATACCTGAATCTACCACGAGGGGTCATGCCCCCATGTGTCCTCGCTACAATGCGTGATCCTATCCAAACATTGTTACACATGAAACACCTTAAGTTGACATGCTCAATCGACAGCCACGCATAATTTGATGTCTGACACCAAAGCAATTCATTACACCTACGGTGAAACAAATAATATACAACATGCAACCCGATAGGCCATAACCAATACTCCATTTATCAAGCAACACTCAATTACTCTTCTCGCTTGACTTTCTCTATGAATCCTCAATAGAACCACACCACATGTTCCCATATCCAACAAATCATAACGCCTCACAGCATAGAAAAAGCAGTTCATAGATCTCCTCAGATCACTAACAAGTTCAACAACGATCGAATCAACCTATCCCTCAACAATACATCTCGGGACTATCTAAGCTAACTCAAGCTAAATATGTAGCCACATTGGCCTGCCAATAAACTCAATACCCAAAAATCCTAAAGCTGCTCCTTCCACTACTATAACTCCTGTCGGAGCTATACGATATGGTGCCCGACACCAAATAAATACCAAAATCCACAATCTCGCCTGACGACATGCCCGCCAACAAGAAATACATCCGAAAAAGTCCCTCAATACCGGAACTGAATCAATGGTAGAAACCTCTACACTAACATCCGCCACGAAGGCCCAATTAAGAAAAGCAATCCTTCCCAGTCGTCTGCTAGTCTTTGGAATACCACTCTACTAGAACTTAGTCTGATGCACCTCGCCATGCAACTTGTGGCATTTTCCGACATAGCCCATAGCACAGTAGTCTAGAATAACCCAACATTGAGAAAACAAGTCTACACCCAAATATCATATCCGAAATCTAATACACCAAGCAAAGAAAGATCCACTCGGGCCTCCAAATCCCAATAGCTGCTAACGGTAGCAATACACACGATCCACAACCATTACGTAGTCTGTATCTGAGAACCCCCGATCTCCAACTCCATATAGCAAACGAATCACTATACTTGATCCCAAATTTTGCAGTATGAATACATATTACACCCCGAGTACCCAATTATTCCATGAAAAATATGCAAAAATTCCCTTATACCATCAAACAAACTCAGATATCAACAATTGATCTAGTAAGAAAGCACCGCAATACTAACATAGTATCATCAGTTTAATCACATTACCTTTTCCTGAGACGTATACTCTCGTCAAATCACTTCCAATTAGAAATACCATTTCCTTGATTACCTGAGGCTAACCGTTGTCTAAGAATTATGAACTTTTTTTTCAGAACTAAACTATAACTCATCTAGTCAAGAACATTCGCTGATCTCATTTGGAAGAAAATAATCACACATCCCATGCTTCCCATGCTCGTAGAAAGATATATACATCTCCAAAACACGGTAAAACTAAACAAGAACTCTCTCCTAATTCCATTTGCACAAGCTAAACTTCCAGGACTGAATCATTTTACCCAACCCAAGTTAAGCAAGTTGTCACACCTCAAGAGATTTGTTACACAATACTTATAAGGGCTCATTACCTCGAACGCATACGAAAAATTAATCATATCCTTACCATACCGATTTGCTCCACTAACAGGCTATCCCATCTATCTAATTTCCCTTCTGATTCATCATCAACTTGATATTCCCTCTTGCTGTAGCACCACAGTTCCTCAACCCAGGCTCACTACACGAGACCCAAGCACACGACCACACTGTCTAAGACCTATAAGCCACAATACTCTCTCAAATGTTCCCTAAAATACCACATTCCAGAATACTTTACTTGAAGAACTTCCTGCGAATCCGAATTCATTACCATTACTTTCCAGATACTGATACATAAGATCCCATAATCAACATAAAATACCACAAGCCTTAACCCTTTTTCCAATAAAAACACAGTCTATACTCATATACATAACCTTAAAGACACCTGATTGCTACATATGGAATCTTGAACACATTAAAACCATTCTTCAGAGCCATTTACTCCTTATTCGAACTACAATTTACCTGATCAAACGGACATAACCACCCGTGTCTCATTAGCACTCTGACACCGCAGGATATGATCTCATTCCAAAGCTAGTAAACTGTATATTTTATTGCCACTAAAAATTATTATCTTTAACGATAATTATTTTCGGCGATTATAATAGTTACTAAATCCAATCCAAATGACTAATTATACTTCTTTGGCGTCCATTATTATAGCCTCTACATTCAAAATAATTGCCGCTAATAATCGCATCTTTAAGGGAAATTGTTTGTGGCTATTATAAAGGATACTAAATCCAATCCAAATGGCTATTTATACTTCTTTAGCATCTATTTTTTATAGCCGCTAAATTAAAATAATTGCCACTAAAAGTTCGCATTTTTAATGGCAATTATTCTGTTAACTAAAATGGCCATAATATCTCTTCTGAAAACATCTTAGTTTGCCATTTTAGCTTCCATTCTAATGGCTAATATGTTTAACTAAATTGCCGTTAAAAGTAAATATCTTTAACGATAATTATTTTACATCAATTATAATTTGTTTATCCATAATTAATAATAGTTACTACATTCGTATAGAATATGACTCATACAATAAAATATATTACTATTAATTCAAATAAAATAATGTATTTCATTAATCATAACAAACAAAAGGAAGTACTAATTGTCAAACCTCCCTTTTTACTACCTTTTTTATTTTTCCCAAATAGGAGAATAAGGTATACCTCGATATTATAAATACCAACAAGAAAGGATATAGTAACAACGAGGAAGGAGTTTTTCCAAATAAAGGACAATCGGTTCGGGATTTTATTAAAAATTTCAGAGTCGCCACTTGGGAAAATAATGGTGTCCCAAGTCACTGGTTAATTCCGAATCCGAGGAAGTTGTCTCTGTTTAACAGTCCGCGTAACAAGAAATCTGGATAAGGAATTCTGTTAACTAGGGAGAAGGTGTTAGGCACTCCCGGATTCCGTGGTTTCAGCACGGTCGCTCAACTGTCATTCTTGATCTAAATTGATTTTATTATATGCTTTTAAACAATGTGTACGTGTTTCACTTTGAATATTTTACGAATTTTGACGTTGTAAAAACGTATTTTGAGTCACACCGCAACCAGTACGCCTGTGAATTTTAACACGTTTCGGCTTCGCCGAGATTTATGATTTGAGTCACATTAAATGTGCACTTGTATTAGGGAAAGTATATTTTAGAATCGCGCCTACATCGTCTAGGGGCTTGTTAATCTTTTGGAAAGGTCGTGGAATTAGCTATCAACCTTCCCGAGTCTATTATATTGTTATTCGTTTATATGGGGCCCCAGTATTTTATTTTTATGCGAGGCTCGTCCACTCAATTTTTATAGTCCAATCCTAATGTACAGCTATATTTTCTATCATTTGGTTTTTCCTTAGTCAATTAATTATAATTATAATTTCAGAATATAAGTCCAGGCCATTATTACTCTATGTCACTGGGCCTGGACACTTTGGGCTCTCTTAACAATCCAGCTTTTGCATCTGGGTTTCAGAAACCCAGATATTGCTGGAGCTTACACTCAGAAACCTAGTTTCGAAACAATTCTGATCCAGGCCTTCGCCTTAATCCCACTTCTTATGTCTGTCAACAAGAGCCCAGCCCCTGGTTCAATCAATAGATAGGCCGAAAACATATTTCTGGACAAATGAACAGACCTTTCCTTACTTGACTTGCCAACAAAGCGGTCAAACCATTAATTAGGCCCAAACCAAATTAAATTGAAAAGGAGGAACAGAAATTTGAATTCATTACATATACAGATATTTCAGAATCAGAAGAGAACAAATTCGAGTTATATTTATTTATGAAGAGAAATACTACAAAATTACAATATCAGTTTCGAACCACAGTTAATCTAATACACACTGTATTTAACTAACAGACAATCTCCATTTCATCCACTAATTTTAAACTACTGAATATCTTATTTGTTGGCTAAAAATGACAGAATGCTACTTAACTATATGAAACTACTTAACAATTCACTAATTATGATTCCTTGTAACTTTCAGAAAACTAATTGTATTAACCATTAAGCTAATTATGTAACGCATTCGATTAACTATATGATTATTGACTTTATGTTTGGCTACTAGTTTTATTCTATGTCATTTTAGCTACTATCGAACTGTTTAAGACGAGTCAACAAATATCGAATTAAACTAATTATCACATGCTGGTATTTCTATGAATATACCTGTTACGAATTTGTTTTAAAAATTAACTAAGCTAATCTAATTATTAACCTATTTTAGCTTCTAGGTTATTACGATTATCACTACTATTTTAGTCTACATACTACTCTATTACATATGTTTCCAGCTTCTGTTCGTTCTTCACATGAACTACTTATACAATAATTTCCTATTGAATTACATATTCAACTACTTGTATGCTAAAACAGAAGTAAAATAACAGAAACAGTTCTTCGAAAATCAATTCAATTCATGTATTCCCTTCAATTTGACTGCAATTACATGTTGGAGTAACAGCTGTGTACCTGATTCAGCAAAAACTCTTATGAGTCTAAGGGAGCAAAAATGAGAGAATAAGCAGTTGATCACAGCAGCAAAGCAACAACAGTAGAGATGAATTAACACAGTAACACAGTTGAGATTAACAGTCAAACAAGAGTTCCAGATTCAGCTAAACAGCAATCCAATAGCACAGTAGAAGAAAACCAGTAGAAAACCCAGCAAAACCAAGAGATAATAGAGGATTCCTACAGATTTTAGAATAGTGCTCGACTAAAACCAGAAATTACTCCTAGTATATGATATTTTCTAGTTTTCAGAATGTATTCTCTGAATTCATAAAAATCCAGCCCTTATTCAGGCTTTATTCAAGCCTATTTATAGATATGAATGGTGAAATTTTGAGGGGGAAATTTGAAAAAGTTATTCCCAATTCTCTCCCCTTAATTCTTTTGTTTATTACACTTTAAGACTAATTTCATATTCAAAAATGCCTTCCAGCCTCTGCTGGAAGGTTCTAGGGGGGTCTATTGGCTTCTATTTGGGTTCAATTACTAATGTACCCTCACTTGCTAAAGTTATTAACTATTAAGCATTTTTGTTGGGTCTATTATACCCTTTGTTTTGTGCATTATTGCAGAAATACTATGCCTAAATGTCTTATTTGTCCTTATAGGCTCTATTAAATCTACAATTATGCCATTTTTCATTCCTTTTATGCCCCTATTATTAGTTACTATTTACCCGACCTATCTAAGGTCTAGGTATTCAGATTTTAAGCCTTATTTAACTTCTGGTTAATATTCTACAAGTCTTTTAAGACTTAGCGAGATTTGAACTTTAAATTCTTTTCAATTTTAACCTCTTTTAAGAGGTATCTCTCATTATTGCCTATTAGAATTGATTTGCAGGACTAGCCTGCTTATTTGTTAAGGATTAACCTTTTTAGATTTAGCCAGTCCATTGTTTTGGACTTGGCTTTGCAAAATTAGTCATTATTGTTACACTGGCTACTTAGAATTAGGTTAAGACTTGCAAATTTAGCCAGTTTGAGAATTAAGGTCTATTATTAATGTCACGACCCAAACCCTGGTCGTGATGGCGCCCAACACAATGCTAGGCAAGCCCGACCATATTATCCCTTAAACCAGCCAGTTATTAATCAAATTAAACTTAAACAGTAAATAATCATATCGGTGATAACCGAAACGTAAAACATACAAAATACGGTCCCAAACATGTCGTGGTGTCACGAGACTGAGCCTCTACAGGATAGCATCCTAATACAATCAAGTCTAGGTAAGTAGGAAATCAACAAGATGATAAAGAAGGAGAAAACAAGCTCTACGGACGCTGGCAGCTACCTCGTAATCTCCGCAATAGTAGACAAGGATCAGCAGCGCTACAATGTCTCAACTGCTCTCGGGCACCTGTGGATCTGCACAGAAAGTGCAGGGGAGTGGGGTGAGTATATTTCAACTCAGTGAATAACAATAATAAATAATAACTGAAGGTAAGAAATCCTGTGCTATCACTTAGCAGTTCTAAGGCTACCCTCACAGGTACGTCATCACTATAGTAGTACTCTAACCTCCAATCTACGTTTATCTCTACAAGATTCCACACCTGAACCAACCCTCACTCGTACCCCTACGGTGTACGGCCATCTCAACATATATAAAGACACATACTTATGTCTATAATGTATAAGTATTTAAGTAGATAGTAGGGTATGATTAAGTAAAATGCTACGGCGTGCAGCCCGCTCCAATACATATACCGCTGCGGCGCGCAGCCCGCTCCATTTTACGTCGACGGCGCTCACTGGGGGTGTATACAGACTTCGGAGGGGCTCCCTAGGCCCAAGCACTATAATACTGCGGCGTGCAGCACGATCCACACAAATATTACTGCGGCGTGCAGTCCGATCCAATATATATATGTATATATCTCTATACTGCTGCGGCGTGCAGCCCGATCCCATCATATACACCGGTGCTCACTGAGAATGTGTGCAGACTCAGACTCCGAAGGGGCTCCTATAGCCCAAGCGCAATAATACTGCGGCGTGCAGTCCGTCCCACATGTATATTACATGTATATTACATGTATATTACTGCGGCGTGCAGTCCGATCCAATATATATCCTGCTGCGGCGTGTAGCCCGATCCAATATAGGTATATATATACAATACCTCATAGTGGGTCCTCGACCCTATCCCAGTCAATATGTGCTTGGCCTCTCAGGCCCACTCAGCTAGAACAGGGAATTCCACCCTAGATAATTTCTCTCAATGTACACATCTAGTACGGGCTCATATTATGCTATACAGCTAGAGCTACGGCTGAGTGTATGTTTCCAACATGATATAAGGGTCACCTAGCTCTATAGGTTCCCTAATGCTCTACAGATCGGCACAAGGCCCCAAACATAGCTATTATCCCAATTGTACAGTTATAATCTCATTAGCAATCATACAACACGGTATTCTATTAGCCGGGAAGGACTAAGTCCGAACCCCCAATCACAATGTCACCATGCCCGTCATAGAACGTGTGTCTCATCTCAATATAGCACTGTGAAGTGCTAGTACGGGGTTTCAAACCCTAAGTACATTGTTTACTACCACCACTCACCTCGAACCGATAGAAGCTTCAATCCGCCTTGCGCTTGCCTCGCAAATCAATCTCCTCGGGTGCCAAATCTGCTCAAAATCATAGAGAATGCATCAATATACGCTAATTTCACGAAATTCATTCGAAATAACCCAATTTATATCAAAACCCACAAGTTGTCAAAACCCGACTTTTGGTACACTTGTCGAAAAATTACAAAAATCACATATTCGGAATCCTCATCTCGATACGAGTCTAGGCATATAAAATTTACCCAAATCGGACTCTATTTGCCCACTCAAATCAGTGTTTTTCTTTAATTTAGGCCTAGGGCTCAAACCCACCTTTAATCTTCCATTTACAGGGATTTAACCAAGGATTTCATGTTAAAATGATGTAATTAAGCCACAAAACTTACCTCCAACGAAACCCCGATGATTTCCCAGCAATAACTCGCCCAAATCGCCCAATTCGCCTTCAAGAACCGAGCCCCAAATGTTTTGCAACTTATGAAATTTTAACCCTTCTGTTATTTTTAACACCCTCTGCGATTTCCGCTTCTGCGGACAAATTCCGCCTCTGCGATACCGCTTTCGCGACCAAATGGTCGCTTCTACGAAACCCAGGCCTAATTGGCCACTTCCGCTTCTGCGAGCCACGGACCGCTTCCGCGCATCCTCTCCTGCGGAACCACCTCCGCTCCTGTGGGCCTTACCGCTTCTGCGCATCAGAGTCCGCTCCTGCGGACTCGCTTAGGCGACAAGTCTTCCGCTTCTGCGGATTCTCCCCTAACGAGCCCAGACCGCTTCTGCGGTCTTTTCTTCCGCACCTGCGGTGCCGCCCATGCGGACCAGGATCCGCCTCAGCGAACCCCAGCGCTTCTGCGCTCGTTTTCCGCTCCTGCGAGCTCGCTCCTGCGCCCCCATTTCCGCAGGAGCGAAAACAACAGAACCAGAACTCTTCAAACCTGCAATTTCCATGTTTTTCTCCCGATTTACCATCCGAAAACACCCCGAGGCCCCCCGGACCTCATCCAAACACACCAACACATCTTAATACCTTATTCGAACTTGTTCCAATCCTCAAAACACGTCTAATAACATCAAAACCCATAATTCACATCGAATTCAAGCCTAAATTCCTTAAAACATTCCGAATTACACAATCAATCAAAAACCCGACTAAACGACGTCCGAATGACCTGAAATTTTGCAGGCACATCCAAAATCACCTAACGGAGCTACCACAACTGTCGGAATTCCATTCCGACCCCCGGATCAAAATCTCACCTACCGTTCGGATTTCGCCAAAATTCAACCTTAGCCAATTCAAGCCTATTTCTACACCGGCCTCCAAATTCAATTCCGATCGCTCCCCTAAGTCACAAATCACCTCCCGGAACTAACCGAATCATCAGAATTCGATTTCGAGCTCTCTAACTAACTAGTCAACTCCGGGTTGACTTTCCTTATTCAAGTTTCCTTCAAAAGGCTATATGCCTCATTTTCAATTCAATTCACTCCTAACTTCCCCGATAGACTCTAACACTGATATAAAAGCATGAATTATGTAATTACAACATAACGGGGTGGCAATTACCATGACGACGGGCCGGGTCGTCACAATTAAAGAGTTGGCCATTTTCAGAACTAGCCCTCTAGATTTAAGCCTAAGGACATTACAGAATTGGCCAGTTTCAGTACTGACCACTCTATTGTTATTTCAATTATAACGATTTTATGTCATTTTAGATTTTGTCCTAATTAAACTACTTGTCATGCTTTCAGAATTAGCCAATTATTTAATTACTTGTCTAATACAGCTATAACCAATATCCCCTAAAGCATAACAAGATTAATTGTAGTCTAGAACATGAACTTTTCACAAATATAGCCTTTTATATCAATTTGCACACATAGCCACAAATCAGAATCATTTATCATCTAACCAAAACTCAGAGAGAAATTTGAATATGGTTGAATTTCAATTAAACAACTCACAACTCAGATTCAGGAATAACATAACAGATTTGACATAAAACATATATATTCAAAATATTTTCATGTTCAAACTCGCAAAAACCCCTAAAAGGCTCGAGCATATTTAATCAAGTGTAATAGACAGTTTTATTAAAGAGACTAATGAAGAATGCCATTAAAAGAAACAGATTTATAACAAGAAATTATTTCAAAGAAGAAACTAATCTAACATGCAACTAACTAATCAACTAAATCAAAGAAAAACAGAACTAACACAGAAAAGCATACTTAATCAACAATAACACAATCAAAGATAGGGAAAGGGGACTTAGCTTGCAGGATTGGTGTCCTGAGCTTCCCCGTTTTTTTCTCTATTTTCTTTTTCTTGTTCTTTTCTTTTTCTTTCTTCTTTTGTTTTTTTCCAGTTTTATTTTATTTTTCTTTTCAGATTTCAAACTTCAAATTTGAAGTCTTTTATTGGGTGTTTGGTAAAGAAAAGAGGTGTTAGAGACACAAGAAGGTGTCTTTTGGTGGGTGGGGTTGTTAAGTCTGCCGGAGTTAGGGTTCCGGCGACTTGTTCTCGAAGATTCGAGAATTTAGAGGGATATTCGAAGGAAAGTGGGTTAATGGGCTTAAAGATCAAGGCAAGACGGTTCAGGGGTGTTAGTTTGAAAGTCTGTGTCAAAGGCTGTGGTCACCGGAGAAGAACTCCGGTGGCCGGAATTTCAAGAAGGTTGGGGCTTTTGGGTTTTCTCTGGGTTTTCATGGAGGTCTGATATAAAGAAGCAAGAAAAGAGTGGTTTGGGGTTTGGAAATGGCCGGAGACGGCCATAAGAGGCGGCCAATCTCCAAGGCCGGTGAGAAGAAGAATAGAGAAGGAGACCTAACAGGGCGGCTTGGGTTTCGTTAAAGGGGAGAATAGCTGGTCTCTGAAGAGACCAAGCCTTAAATACCCTGAGCTCAATGATTGATCATGGCCTTTAGATTGTTTTTTATCAACGGCCAGGATATCATGTCTTCAAACGGTGTCGTTCAAGTCTTAAGTGGAGATTAATCCGTCTCTGTTAGATCTCATAAATGGACGGCTCAGATTTGATAACGAAGTTGTCTCGTTTTAATTAAAATTTCAAGATTAAAATTCAGCCGTTAGATCTAGGTAGATAGACGGCTCAGATTGGTTGTTATAAAACAATTGGACCGGTCTCTTAAAATTACCTGGGCCAATGTAATTGGGCTTGTGCATTTGGCCCAGTTGTGTATTTTTTGTGTATTTTTCATGATTTTAATTATTTTTGTATATTTTCTTGTTGTATTTTTTTTTCTCTTTTTATATTCTTTTTCAATTATTCAAATTCTTTTCATTTCCTATTTTCTCTAATTTTTCTGACGTAACATGGATTCCTCTTGGTTCCTTCTTCCTTCCACATACTTTATGATTTTTATTTTAGAAGAATACAAATCTAGGAAATCCAATTTTGAATAGCCTTTGCGAGTGTGATATGCACGGGTGTTCAATATTTATTTTTATTAAATAACAAGACTTTTTTTTAATTTGCACCGGGTATCCGAGTCTTTTAGAGCCCCGACTAATCTCGGGGTTGCATAGGCCCTCGGCAAGGAGTTTCCCGCAAGTGCACCATGGTAAATTCAGGTTTTACCCAATCCGATGGCTTTCAAAAATTATTTGCACCCAATGGGTTTGGAACTTGAGACCTTGAAAAAGAGCAAACCCCAAGGCTCAAGTCAATTCCAACCAGGACAACCCCTGAGGGTTAATAACAAGAATATTTTACCTTGTACATAGTATGATTATTTGGCGAAGGGTGTTAAATTGACGGCCATTGGCCATACATAGCTTCGCCCCTGCCTGTGACGTGATAAAGTAGATGACCTTCTATAACAAATGAAATTACACTATTTACATATAAAGTATTTACTGAATGGAAAAAGAAGAAGAATTTGCTAAAGTATTTTATACACACGATTTGTGATATCTTTGTTATAATCAGCATTGCTTCATAAACAGCTCTTTATTTTCAGGCTTGAAAGCTACCTTTGCTTTTGTAGCAACTTCAGTTGTAGAGTATAGCCATCTATTTCCAGACATGAAATCGTCATCTGGCAATAAGCACATCCGCAAGTAAGATTTTATTTGAAAATAAATAAATATATAAATCCATGGGCAGGAATGAGGACACTGAACGTTGACAAATCCTGAAAATGATGGACTAATTGAGCTACTAACAATTGAAAGGTTTAGAAGGATATTCTTCTCCTCATTCAGTTGGGACAAGGTTTATATGGTTCTCCTCCCTTCTCACTGTATTGTTTCCTCTGATTCAAATAGAATTTCTAAGATTATTCCCAAATACTTCTGCAATTTGAACTACCTAAACTTAAATGTGTTAGCTTCATCTAGGAGAAGCCTTGCATCACGGGCTAAGAATTTCAACGTGATCCATAAAACACTCTTTCTTTATGAAACAATACAGAGGAACCAATTCATACAACAACAGAGGAATAGAAGAGGAATAAACTAAATCAATCTCACATCAATTTAATAGCAACCAGATATCACAAACACCTTAGCATATGCAGAAAAATTATACTTTTACAAATCACAAAACATAATAATTGGATATAAAAAAGCATAAATATTTGCCTCGTAAGCAGATTTTTTGCCGATAAAGAATAGAAATTTGTCTAAATAACCAGTTCAATTATTAAATTAAGAATGTTCCATTTAAAGTCAAATAGCCTATTTTCATACCAATAGTAACAAGTGCGGAATATAAAACAACTGAAACATAGCCCCAATAGATCCGGTGTCACAAGTCTGAGCCTCTAACAATAGAATAAAGTCTACACAACCAAGTCTAGAGCGGGAATAGAAGAGATATACTACAAGGGAGAGATCTGGTTCTGCAGACGTCGGCAACTACCTCGATTTCCCCGCAAAAGCTGGAACGACAATAATGTATAGCTCAACTGCCCTCGTGGATCCCTGTATCTGCACACATGGTACAGGGAGTAGAGTGAGTACTTCCAACACAGTGAGTAGTAACAATAAATAACAACTGAAAGTACGAACACCTATAAGAACACTAAACAGTTCTAAGGATAACAGTACAGGTAAATCATCTCTAAAGTGGAAAGTCCAGTCTCAGCCTACTACTGTCTCACATTGATACAACACTGATCCAACATTGCTACGGCGTGCAGCCGGATCTAATATATATATATATATATATATATAATACTGCGGCGTGCCGTCCGATCTAATACATGTATATGTACATACTGTTGCGGCGTGCAGCCCGATCCGGTATATATATCAATACCTCACCTTGGGTCCTCGACCCCTCTCAGTAAATATACACTTGGCCTCTCGGGCCAACTCAGCTAGATCAGGGTATGCAACCCTAGGTATTCTCATTTAGAGTACATTTCTAGTACGAGTTCATGTTATGTTATACAACTAAGAATACAACTGTGAGTATGTGTTCAACAGGTATGAGGTCAATTAGCTCCACATGCTTCCCTAAGGTTCTACAGATCAGCACAAAGCCCCAAACATGGCAACTAGCCCAAATATACGGATATAAGCTCAGTCTTAGTCAATAAGTATAGTAAACCAACAGTCAGGGTTGACTAAGTCCAAATCCCTAGTCATAATATCACCACGCTCCTCACACGACGTGTGTTTCATCTTAACATAGCACTGTATAGTGCAAATATGGGATTTCAAATCCTCAGTATATCATTCATTACTACCACTCACCTCCAACAGGCCAAAGTCCTAGCTCGCCTTGCGCTTTCCTTGCAAATACCTCCTCAGGTGCCAAATCCGATGAAAACCAATAAGAATACATCAAAATAGGCTAATGAATCATAACCTAGTCAAAAGGACTCGAAAAACATCCAAAAGCACGAAGTTGACAAAACTCGAGCCCCGTGCCCACTTCTCGAAAAATTATGAAATTCACATTTTCAGAATCCTCATCTCTCCACGAGCCCGTGCATATAAAATTAATCAAAATCGGACTTCAAATGAGCCACCAAATCATGATTTTACATAGCAGAAATCCAAGCCCTAACTTCCTCAATAATTTCAGAGAATTAATGGAAGATTTTTCGATAAAATTATGTATCAAGACCACGAGACTTATTTCCAATCACTTCCTGATGAAATCCTCTTCAAATTCTATCAATTAGCTCTCAAGGTGCTCAAAAATGGAAGAAAAATGTGAAGGGTTCGCGACTGATTTGTTTCTTAAAACCCTTCTGTCCAGCTGCACTTTACACTACGCAAACGCGACTCTCTTCACGCGTTCGCGAAGAACAAATCTGGCTCCAGGCTATTTGCACTACGCGATCGCGTACTCCAGGTCGCGAACGTGATGATCACTTCCTCCCCTTCTATGCGAACACGGGCATCCAACCGTGAATACATACCACTGACATCCTAAGCCTACGCGTTCGCATCACCTCCTTCGCGATTGGATGCCCGCGTTCGCGTAGAAGGGGAGGAAGTGATCATCGCATTCCCAGATTACACTACGCAAACGCATGACCCTCATCGCGAATGCGATGAACAAAAACCTGTTGCATTTATCACAGCAAACCTGATCTCTCATTTAGCCAAAAATGGTCCGTTTGGACCCCTGAAATCACCCCGAGGCCCCCGGGACCTCAACAAAAACCACCAACCTACTCCAAAACATGATACAAACTTGTTCCAATCATAAAAACATATCCTTAAACACAAATATCATCAAATTAAGGTGGATTCAAGCCTAAGTTTCAACTAAAACTTCTGAAACCAACATCCAATCAAAAACCCGACCAAACGATGTCTGAATGGCCTAAACATTTGCAAATATATCCAAAATCACCTGACGAAGCTACTGCAACAGTCAAAATTCCATTCCGACTCCTGGATTAAAATCTCACCTATCGAGTGGATTTTACCAAAATTTCAACTTCGCCCATTCAAGCCTATTTCTACACCAGACCTCCATATTTAATTCTGATCGCTCTCCTAAGCTACAAATGATCCCCCGAAGCTAACCGAACCATCAGAATTCGATTTTGAGCCCTCTAACTCAAAAGTCAATGTCCGATTGACTTTTCCAAACTATTCTTTCATCAAAGAGACTATTTGTCGCATTTCCTACTAAACACAATCCGATTTGACTCAAATTCACCAAATATATATATTGAAACACGAACAAGCATATAACGGGGAAAACGGGGCGGTAACTCACATGAAGACGGATCGGGTCGTCACATTCTCCCCAACTAAAACAAATGCTCGTCCTAGAGCGGGTCAAGAAACATACCTGGAGTCTCAAATAAATGGGGATATCTACCCCGCATCTCCTGCTCGGTCTCCCAAGTAACCTCCTCCACGGACCAGCCTCTCCACTACACCTTTACTGAAGCAATATCCTTGGACCTCAATTCCCGAACCTGTCGACCCAGAATAGCCACCTCTCTACATCATAAGATAGATTACCATCAAGATGAATCGTACTGAACTCCAATACATGCGACGGATCCCCGACATACGTCCAGAGTATAGACACATGGAATACTGGATGCAAACTGGACAAGCTGGGTGGCAAAGTTAGCTCATATGCCACCTCCCCAGTCCTCCTAAGTATCTCAAAAGGACCAATGAACCTAGGACTCAGCTTCTCTCTCTTCCCAAACTTAACACCCTTCATGGGTGAAACATTCAATAAGACTCTCTTGCCAACCATGAATGACACATCTTGAACCATTCGGTCCGCATAACTCTTCTAGCGTGACTGTGCTATACGAAGCCTCTCCTGGATCAACTTCACTCTCTCCAAAGCATCCTGAACTAACTCAGTCCCTATCAATCTAGCCTCACCAGGCTCAAACCATCCCACATGAGATCTACATCGTCTACCATAAAATGCCTTATATGGGGCCATTTGAATACTTGACTGATAACTGTTATTGTAGGCAAACTCTACAAGTGGGAAAAACTCATCCCATGAACCTCCAAGATTGATCACACAGGCACGCAACATATCCTCCAAGATCTGAATAGTGCGCTCAGACTGTCCGTCAGTCTGAGGAGGAAATGTTGTGCTCAACTCTACATGCGTACCCAGCTCCTGCTGAAATGCTCTCTAGAACTGAGAAGTGAACTGAGTACCTCTATTTGATATAATAGACACTATAACCCCATGTAATCAGACAATCTCCTGAATAAAGATCCCTACTAACCGCTCCGATGAATAAATAGTACATACTGGAATGAAGTGCGCGGATTTGGTCAGCCTATCAACAATCACCCACACTGAATCAAACTTGCTCGAAGTCCGAGGGAGACCACTCACGAAATCCATGGTAATCCGCTCCCATTTCCACTCAGGAATAACCATACGCTGAAGAACATCGCTCGGTCTCTGATGCTCATACTTGACCTGCTAGCAGTTGAGACATCTAGCTACATGACTAACAATATCCTTCTTCATCTTCCTCCACCAGTAATGTTGTCTCAAGTCCTGGTACATCTTCGCGGCACCCGGATGAATGGAGTAACGCAAGCTGTGAGCCTCCTCTAGTATGAACTCTCGAAGACCATCTACATTAGGCACACAAATACGGCCCTACATCCTCAAAACACCATTACTATCAATAGACACATCCTTGGCATCATCACGCAGAACTCTCTTCTTAAGGACAAGCAAATGTGGATCATCGCACTGACGCTCTCTAATGCGATTGTCACACCTCCCTCTATTTTTTACGATGTCCCAACTATTTACTATTACATCCCGGGAAGGGATATAACAATAGTAGTGAGGAAGGATTTTTTCAAATTAAAAGACATTCGGAACGGGATTTTATTTATTAATTTTAGAGTCACCACTTGAGAAAATAATGGTGTCCCAAGTCACCGGTTTAATCCCGAATCGAGGAAATTATGACTATGTTTAACAATCCGTGAAACTAGAAATCTGGATAAGGAATTCAGTTAACCCGGGAGAAGGTGTTAGACACTCCCGGATTCCGTGGTTCTAGCACAGTCGCTCAACTGCTGTATTTGTTATATTTAATTTCCTTATATGCTTCAGTTTCAAATATTATTAATATTTTGATTTTGTTAATTTTAGGATTTGCGACATTGCGAAAACGTATTTCAAGTCACACCGCAACCAGTACGCCTGCGACTTTAATGCATTTCAGCTTCACCGGGATTATAGATTTGGGTCACATAAGATGTGCACCCGTATTAGGAATGTATTTTTTGTTTATCGTGCCTATAATGCCTACGTCTTGTTAACTTTGGGAAAGACCGTAAAATTTGTTAAACGGTCCTTCCGAGTCTTATATTTTACATTAGAATCCATTTGGGGGCCTCGTGTATTTTATTCGGAACGAGGCTCGTCCCTTATTTTAAGGCTCAATCCTATTTGTGTACTATATTCTTTGTTTCTGTTTTTCCGTCCTAATATAATTGTTTTCATATTAATTTTAGATTATTGTGTATTAGAGTCCAGGCCATATTTTATTACTGGGCCTAGACCATGAACTGGCTCATCAATTTGCAGCCAAGTGAGACTGGGTTTCTGCGGCCCAGCACTCATTTCCTTCTCCATTTATAGGCATAATTGCCATTTCAATTTGGTTAAGGCCTGATTTCCAAGTTGAGGCCCAAATCATTCACATTTAGAGCATGATAATGACTAACTAACATATTATGGCAGCATTTATTAATATGTAGCAATCAGTATCAATAACTAATTATTTTCATAATCGCCAGTTTGCATTTGATCACTTCTAATTTCAATATTTAACAAATTAATTAATAACTCTAACCCATTAGTTTATATCAATGATATTATTCAACTAGTAGAATTTGATAGTCAAATCGTTATTAAAACACTAATTGCAGAATCATTTTTATCACTTTCACTTAACTGGAGAAATCAGTATTATAGTTTTAACTAAGCATGTTCGAATTACAATTATCGAATTGCAGAATCTCAATACAAATTTGTAGCTAAATCAGCATAAGTATTTACAAACAGTAACACAATTTTAGATTCAAAATTATTTATGCTTTTCCAATTAATTGATGCGTATTCGAAACTTGATTAACAAAATACCTAAATATTAATACTATACATCCATTTTATAATAGTTATAAATCCAGGCAATTTATCTAAGCTCAAACCAGTTTTAATCTTAGATTTAGGTGATCATTTATACCTAGTTATTTATCCTATCATTTATATCACAGTTGCTACTACCAAATTAAAAGCGTACTTCCAGTCTACTACTTATTACAATCGAATCCTAAACGAATTAAAAGGATCTAAGAACTTTAAACTACATAAATAAATGACAGATACACGACTGATTTAGCTAAACCATGATTAACATTTTTATTTTCATCAAACAACAGCTCAATTACAGCTCCAGGATATAGTAGTGTACCTGATCCAAATGATAAACCAATGAGTCTAGAGTTGGAGAAGAAGAATAATCAGCAACAACAACAACGATATAGCAACAGCAGTAAAATGAATCAACAAAGTAACAGCTACCAAAACTCCAGAATATAGAACCCAGCAAATCAACCCAAGCAAAAGTGGAAATCCCAGCAAAGTCGAAATAAACCAGTGAAGAAACGACCCAACAGAGATTCCCAGAATAACACTCGAGTTAATCAGCTTTCCATTTTTTGAACTTGAAAATTTGGACCTAATTTCTGAATTTTCAAAATCCAGCCCTCTAAATGTGTGAAACCCCTTTTTCAGGCTTATTAGAAGCCTATTTATAGAGGTATTTTGGGGGGAATTTCAAATAAAATAATTGTATTTCCCTCCCCTTATTATTTCAATTAATTACATAATGGTCTACTAAAGATATATCGAACTGCCTTCAGACCCTTGCTAGAAGGTTCTGGGAAGTTCTATTAGATTCTATTAGGTGGGTTTTACTCAATTGCCCCCACTTGCTAAGGTTTATTTCATTAATGAGTTTTAACTCTACCTATTATACCTTTATTATATGGGTAATTTCAGAAAAATCATATACTAAAGTCTCTGTCCCTATAGGCTCTATTTAATCTACAGTAATGCCATTTACCCTTCCCCTTTTACCCATTTCATTTATGTGCTTTTACCTGACCTGCCTTAGGTTTGGCAGGATTAGGGTAGTACTTATTTAAAAAATAACCACTTGTTAATCATGCCTTTAAAACTTAACCCATTTTAGGTTATAAACTTTTCAATTTTAACCTTTATTACACAAATAGCCACTAAACAGAACTTAATCTTAATTTGCAAACACAGCAACAAAATACATACACATATAACCCAAGTTCACTTAAGTACTCAGAAATTCATAAGAAACAAACATACGAGTCAAGTTGCAAGTATAACCAATTTCATGTAATTTTGCACAAATAACCCTAATCACGAATTAACTTCCAATTAATCAGAACTCAGAGGAGAAATTTGATAATGGTTGAATTCCAATCAATTAAAACCCAATCGAGACAGAATAATGAGCAATCACATAAAACTAGCATATTTAACATATGATTCATGAGCAGTTACTGTCAAAATCTAGAAATACACAGATGACTTCAGGCATGCATAAGATTCAGGGCAAGTATGAATCAAGATTTAAAGACAGAGATAGAAAGCATGTGTAGGATAAGTTTCAAGTTTTGAGCATGATAGACATGTGAAGCAGTTAACAGAACAAAGTTCGAAAAAACAAAAGACAAAAGAAACATGTTTCAGAGAAGATGAACAACTAAAAATGGGGGGTAGGGTACTTAGCTTTAGACTTTTCCTTTTCTTTTCTTTTTCCTTTCTTCTTTCTTTTCTTATTTTATTTTTTTTTCTTCTTATATCTTCGATCTTTTCATTTTGTTGACCTTCAGAGACCCTTAGAGACGATTGGTCTCTGGGTGATAGATTTCCACAATAGGTCGTTAGGGTTTGCTTTTGGGTGTAAGGAGAAAGATATGAAGCTATTAGGGTGGTGTTTTGGGGTGGGGTTTATTTTTTGTACTCACCGGAGTAGGGTTTCGGCGAGTGTTTTTTGTTTATTCGAGAGGTTAGAGGTTGATTCGAAGAAAATCACTTAGGTGGGGCGAAAGATCGCTTAAAGACGATCACGGGATGTTAATTTGGTGGTCTGAATCATACTTTAGGGTGGTCGCCGGCTAGGGTTCCGGCGACCTGGGTTTCAAGAATGGGGTTTGTTGGTTTTTGATAGTGGTTAATAGGGTTCTAGGGTGTTTAAAGGTGGTTTAAAGGTGGGGAAAGTTGTTTGGTGGCCTGGTGTTGGCCGGAGACGGAGACTGTAACTGTTTCCGGTGGTTTTCATGGGAGATTGAGAAAAGAGGAGGAAGAAGCCCTTAGGGCGGCTAGGGTTGAATGTGTATGTATGTGTGTGTGTAATGACGGCTAAACAGGAGAGAGGGGTATATATATCGATCCTGGGTTGATGAATCTTGGTCATTGGATCAACTGAGATGAATGGCCAGGATCATATGTGCCTAAACGATGTCGTATGAATTAATGAGAGACCTCATAGAGTCTGTTAGATCAAGTTGTTTGAACGGTCAAGAATGATTTCTTTAAACTACGCCGTTTCACTTAGTGGCTTGTTGGTCTCAGCCATTATATCTGCCATAATGAACGGCTGTGATTATTTTAAACACGACGTCGTTTTCTTTGTAATGAAACTGCATTATCTCGTCCGTTGGTCAATTCAATCAACGGCTTCGATTTATTCTCTTGATGCGGTGTCATTTGGTTGATGCTGGGGTCGGGGGGGGGAAGACTGGCTAAATTTTTTGGGCCTAGTCCGTGTATAATATGTTTGGGCTGGGTATTTGGCCCAAATTGTATGTATTGTTTTGTATTTTTGTATTTTTGTATTTTATTGTTTTAACTTGTATTTTATTTATTTTTCTTGTATTTTATTTTATATTTGTACATTTTACTTTATTCTTATTTTCTATCTTTTATTATCTCATTTTTTTGCATTTTTCCCTTAATTTTCCAATATTTTTGTATTTTTACTCTATTTTCCGGTATTTTTGCATTTTTAATTAATTTTCTAATTTTAACATTTTTTGTGATTTTTTTCCTAATTAATTCCTTTTGTATTTCTTATTTCAATTTTATTTTTGAACAAATACTAGTATTTCAACCAAATCACACAATTGCAAACAAAAATCATTTTTTGTATTGTTTTTATATATTTTGGAATTTAATTGCTTAGGGAAAAAATCACGTGCTTACAGCGATCATATAAAAAGGACCGAGAAACAACACAAGCCAACACCCGACTCGGCTCCAAAATATCCAACCTCACTAGGCAATTGGCCAACGCCTGAACATCATATGCAAAGGGCCTCTCCCCAACTGGAATATAAGCTAGGCTGCCCATACTGACCGTCTTTCGGATCAAAGCATCGGCCACAACATTAGCCTTACCTGGATGATATAATATGGTAATGTCATAATCCTTAAGCAGCTCAAGCCACCTCCGCTGTCTCAAATTAAGATCTTTCTATTTAAACAGATGCTGAAGGCTGCGATGATCAGTATAAAGCTCACAAGAAATACCATACAAGTAATGTCTCCAAATCTTCAGAGCATGAACTATGGCTTCTAACTCCAAATCGTGCACAAGGTAGTTCTTCTCATGGGCTTCAACTGGCGAGAAGCATAAGCAATAACACTACCCTCCTGCATCAACACACATCCAATGCCAACTCTCGAGGCATCACAATACACAGTATAAGAATCTAAAGTAAACAGCAATATCAAAACTGGCGACGTGGTCAATGTTGTCTTGAGATTCTGAAAGCTCTCGTCACACTACTCGGACCACATTAGTGGAGCACCCTTATGAGTCAACCTAGTCAAAGGTGAAGCAATAGAATCAGCGATAACAAATCAGCGATAATACCCTACCAATCCCAAGAAACTACGAATCTCAATGGTTGAGGTCAGTCTAGGCCAACTCTACACCACCTCTATCTTCTTCGGATCCACCTGAATGCCATCACTGGACACGACGTGCCCCGGGAAAGCCACAGACTCAAGCCAAAACTCACACTTGGAGAACTTGGCATATAGCTTCTCCTCCCGCAACCTCTGTAATACTGCTCTCAGATGCTAAGCATGCTCCTCCTGGCTACGAGAATACACCAGGATGTCATCAATAAAAACGATCACGAAAGAATCCAAATATGGATGGAACACATTGTTCATCAAATGCATGAACACGGATGCGGCATTAGTCAGCCCAAAAGACATCATAAGAAACCTATAGTGCCCATATCTCGTCCTTAAGGCTGTCTTCATAATATCAGAATCTCTAATCTTCAACCGATGATAGCTTGAACGAAGATCAATCTTCGAAAATACCCTCGCTCCCTGGAGCTAATCAAACAAATCATCAATGTGTGGCAGAGGATACTTGTTTTTCACTGTTACTTTGTTCAGCTGCCTGTAATCAATACACATCCTTATAGAGCCATCCTTTTTCTTAACAAACAAGATCGGTGCACCCCATGGTGACACACTCGACTGAATGAACCCCTTATCTAGGAGTTCCTGCAGCAGCTCTTTCAATTATTTCAACTAAGCCGGTGCCATACGGTAAGGAGGAATAGAAATAGGCTGAGTGCCCGGCACCAAATCAATCCCAAAGTCAATATCCCTATCGAGCGGAATGCCAGGTAGGTCTGAGGGAAACATATCTAGAAAATCCCTCACAACGGGAACAGAATCAATATTGGGAGTTTCATCTCCAACATCCTACACAAATTCCAAATACGGTACACATCCCTTCCCAACCATCCGTTGAGCCTTTAGGAAAGAAATTACCATGCTGGGTACATAATCAGTCATGCCTCGCCACTCGATCCTCGGAATACCGGCATAGCCAATGTGAGTGTCTTGGCATGATAGTCTAGAATAACGTGGCACATAGATAGCCAGTCCATGCCCAAAATGACATGAAAATCAATCTTGCTCAATAGCAGCAAGTCTACTCAGGTCTCCAGACCTCTAATAGTAACAAGGCAGGACCGATACAAATGGTCCACAATAAAGGTATCGCCCATCAGGGTAGATACATGCACGGGCAACGCAAGACACCCTCGGGTTGTGCCCAAATGAAGAGAAAAATATGAAGAAACATAGGAATAAGTGGAATCGGCATCGAACGAAACTGAGGAATCTCTGTGGCAGACTGAAATAATACCTATAATAACAGCGTTTGAAACAGCTACATCTGAATGGCCCTGAAGAGCATAGCAATGAGCTTGACCACCTGATTGACCTCCCCCTCGAGGGCAACCCCTGGCTGCCTGACCCTCACCCCTAGTTGGCGGGGCGGGTGCTGAAGTAGATGGACCAGAAGATGAGGGTTGTCCCCTCTGCTGAGATGGCCTGGATACAAGGCGGGGACACTCTCTCCGAATATGCCCAAACTCCCCATACTCAAAGCAACTCCCGGGTGCTGGGGACTGGGACTGAAGGGAACTCCTCGCACCGGAGTGACCAGCTGAAAAACTCAGTCGGGATGAACCCTGAACAGATGGAGCCTGAGATGAACTTTGTGCTGGTAGGGCACTAACAGATGGCTGGCCCTGATGAGAACCCTGATGACCTCGGCCAGATGATGACCCACTATACTCTAAGCGGGCTAGTTGTGAAGATCTAAAAGAACGACCTCGGCTCTGCTGACTCTGGCCTCTAGACTGAGCAGCGCTAAAACTACCTGATCCCCGAGGCCTCTTGGCCTTCCTCTCCTCTCGCTCTTGGAGATGGTCTGTCTCAATGTCGTGAGCTATATCAACTGCATCCTCAAATGAATGACTCAGGACCCTCTATCGGGTCATCAAGATACGAATAGGATAAATAAGTCCATCCACAAAGCGCCTGATCCTCTCCTAATCAGTAGGAACCATCCATGGTGCATATCTAGCTAACACTGTAAACCTCACCTCATACTCTGACACGGTCATATCCTCCTGACAGAGCCACTCAAACGGCCTGCGTAACTCCTCCATTTGAGATCGGGGTATCCACTTTTCCAGAAAAAATAGTGAAGAACTCCTGCCATGACAATGGTGCCGCACCTGCCGGCCTATGGCACTCATAAGCCTCACACCATGTGAAGGCTGCTCCCTGAAACTGAAAAGTAGTGAATGATACACCGCTCAACTCAAGTATCCCTGTTATACGGAGCATACGGCGACACTTGTCGAGAAAGCCCTGTTCGTCCTTGTCACGACCCCAAACCCGGTCGTGATGGCGCCCAACACACTGCTAGGCCAGCCCGACCAATCAACAACAATTACGGAGCTATGAGCTCACTTTAACCAACTTAGGCATAACAATTAAAGTCAATATTTACAGAAATACCAAACCAGGGAAACCAAGTCCCAAAAATAGTACAACTCCCCAAAGACCAAGGGGTTAAGAGTCAAGAGCCTCTACAAATAACATAAGTGTAATAGTGGTTTACATGATACTTAGTACTGAAAGAAACAGAAATACGGAATCAAATGACAGATGGAAGGAATATCGGGTCCTGCGGACTCTGCAGCTACCTCGATTATCCCACAGAAATCGCCTCGAACAACTACCGAATCAGGAATGCTGAGAGGTACCTGGATCTGCACACAAGGTGCAGGGAGTACAATGAGTACTGCCAGACTCAGTGGTAATAAACAGGGGTAAGACAGCGTAGATAAGAAATCCACAATAAAGCACTATGTAAAGCTGTAACCAATACCCTATAACAGTTCAATATCAACAATAAAGTACCAACAATATCAACAACACAGTATAACAGCTAGCAGATGTAGCTAAATGCAATACAATGCATGAAATGACCGCTACGGCACATTAGCCCGATCCAATTTGGGTACCCGTGCTCACTGTGGGGGTTCAGACTCCGGAGGGGCTCCTACAGCCCAAGCATAATATCATGAATATACGTTGCGGCGTGCAGCCCGATCCACTACCAGTCAGCTAATATGCAAATGCAGCCTCGCAGGCTCAAAAGTAGTTTTGAAAACTCTTTTATCATTTTTCAGTTGAAAACAATAAATGTCAAGTTCCAGAGATTGGAAATATCATGATAACAGTAATAGCAACGGACTGGTAGTAAAACTAGCATGTCAATATCAAAAGTCAATCATAACGATCCTCGCAGGATTCAATAACTGGCTCACAGCCCATAAGTATACTCAACCATCCGAGAAGGAGGTTCAACGGCTCAAGAGTAGCCAGTATCACAATATAATATGCAACCATCCGAGAAGGAGGTTCGACGGCTCAAGAATAGCCAATATCATAACACAGTGCCAACAGGTCGAACTAAGCCATAGTCCCCAATCATAATCGACCCCGAACTCACATGAGAGTACGTGTCTCGCCTCTATACAGCGTTACAAAGTGGTATATCGGCATTTCAAACCCGCTGGTCATCACCCACATCTATTACTCACCTCAATACAGCTCGACGACTACTCCGTGATGCCCTTGCCATGAAAATCAAGCTCCGCACGCGTAGAATCTGATCAAATATAGTAGAAACACAACAAATTAGGCCAATGGGATGACACCCAGTCAAAACAACTCAATTTACATCAAAATTCCCAAAGTTGCCAAAACCCGACTTTCGGTACGCTTCTCGAAAAATTACGAAAGTCATATATTCAGAACCCTCATCTCAATATGAGTCTAGGCATATAAAATTTACCAAAATCGGACTCCATTTTCCCACTCAAATCAGTGTTTTTCTACAATTTTAGGCCTAGGTCTAAAACCCACCGTTAATCTTCCATTTATAGAGAATTAACCAAGGATTTCATGATAAAATGTTGTAATTAAGCCACAAAACTTACCTCCGACGAGCACCCGATGATTTCCCAGCAATCTCCCGTGAGTCTCTCTCTCTAGAACTAAAAAATGGAGGTTTTAACACTAATAATCGCGACTGGTCTGTTCTGTAATTAAACTCACTGCCGGACCCATTTACTCTTCACGTCCGCATTACCTGCCATGCATCCGCGATGCACTGGACAACTTATCCTTCGTGAACGCGACATTCCCCACGCGTTCGCGATGCACATTACCTCAGCCGTCCGGGAAATCCTTCTACGCGAACGCGGCCCCAATCCACGCGAACGCGATGCTTCACCTTTTCCTCTTATGCGTTCGCGATACAGCTCCTCGCGAACGCGATGAACAACTAGCCCCAGCCTACGCGAACGTGGGCCTTGCCTCGCGAATGCGAAGGCTTAACCTTCTGCACAGTTTCTGCAATTTTTCTGCAGATTTTCCATGTTCAAAAATGCCGGATGATGGTCCGGATTCACACCGAGGCCCCCGGGACCCCAACGAAAACCACCAACATACTCCAAAACATGATACGAACTTGTTCCAATCATAAAAACACCATCCTAAACTTCAAAATCACCATTTTCACATGGATTCAAGCCTAAGTTTCTTCAAAACTTCCGAAACTAACATCCAATCAAAAACCCGACCAAACGACGTCCGAATGACCTAAAATTTGCGGACATATCCAAAATCACATGACGAAGCTACAAAAATTGTCGGAATTCCATTCCGATCCCCGGATCAAAATCTCACCTACCGTTCGGATTTCGCCAAAATTCAACCTTAGCCAATTCAAGCCCATTTCTACACCGGACCTCCAAATTCAATTCTGATCGCTCCCCTAAGTCACAAATCACCTCCTGAAACTAACCGAATCATTAGAATCCAATTTCGAGCCCTCTAACTAAATAGTTAAATCTAGGTTGACTTTCCATATTCAAGTTTCCTTCAAAAAGGCTATATGCCTCATTTTCAATCCAATTCACTCCTAACACACCCGATAGACTCTAACACTGATATAAAAACATAAAACACATAAATGCAAGGTAATAGGGTGGTAATTCCCGTGACGACGGGCCAGGTCATCACATTCGCCCCTCTTAAGCAAACGCTCGTCCTCGAGTGGGTCAAGAAACATACCTAAAGTCTCAAACAAGTGTGGATATCTGCTCTGCATCTCCCGCTCGATCTCCCAAGTGGCCTTCTCCACGGGTCGACCTCTCCACTAAACCTTAACTGATGCAATCTCCTTGGACCTCAATTTTCTCACCTGACGACCCAAAATAGCTATAGGCTCCACATCGTAGGTCAAGTCATCATCAAGCTGAATAGTGCTAAAGTCCAACACATGCGACAGGTCGCCAACATACTTCTGGAGCATGGACACGTAAAACACTGGATGAACTCCTGATAGACTGGGTGGCAAAGCAAGCATATACGCCACCTCTCCAATCCTCTTGAGGATCTCAAAAGGGCCAATAAATCTCGGACTGAGCTTCCCTTTCTTCCCAAATCTCATGATGCCCTTCATTGGCGAAACCTTCAGCAAGACTTTCTCACCCACAGAATATGACACATCTCGAACCCTCCGGTCCGCATAACTTTTCTGGCGCGACTGAGCTGTGCGAAGTCTCTCCTGAATAACCTTCACCCTATCCAAAGCATCCTGGACTTACTCTGTCCCTAATAACCTTGCCTCACTGGGCTCAAACCAACCAACTGGAGATCTACACCGCCTCCCATATAAAGCCTCATACGACGCCATCTGAATACTGGATTGGTAGTTGTTGTTATAGGAAAACTCTGCGAGAGGCAAGTAATCAGCCCACGAACCACCAAAGTCAATCACACAAGCTCTTAGCATATCCTCCAAAATCTGAATAGTACGCTCGGACTGTCCGTCCGTCTGAGGATGGAATGCAGTACTCAACTCAACTTGGGAGCCCAATTCCCGCTGAAATGTCCTCCAGAACTGTGAAGTAAACTGAGTACCTCTGTCTAATATGATAGAAATTGGGACTCCATGCAATCTAACGATCTCCCGAATGAATATCTCGGCTAATCGCTCCGAGGAGTACGTAGTACACACATGAATTAAGTGAGTTGACTTGGTCAGCCTATCCACAATCACCCAAACAGAATCAAACTTCCTCGTTGTCCGAGGGAGTCCAGTAACAAAGTCCATAGTGATCCTCTCCCACTTCCACTCAGGAATGTCAATGCGCTGAAATACACCACCGGGCCTCTAATACTCGTACTTAACCTGCTGACAGTTGAGGCACCGTGCTACATGTCAGACAATGTCCATCTTCATCCTTCTCCACCAATAGTGTTGTTTCAAGTCTTGATACATCTTCGCGGCTCCTGGATGGATAGAATACCGCGAGCTATGGGCTTCTTCCAGAATCAACTCACGAAGGCCATCAACATTGGGCACGCATATCCGGCCCTGCATCCTCAATACGCCGTCACTATCAATGGTGACATCTCTAGCATCATCATGCTGAACTCGGTCCCTAAGGACAGCCAAATGTGGATCATCATACTGGCGCTCACGAATACGGTCATATAGAGAAGACCGAGATACAACACAAGCCAATACCCTGCTGGGCTCTGAAATGTCTAACCTCACTAGCCGATTGGCTAGCACCTGAACATCATAAGCAAATGATCTCTCCTCAGCAAGAATATATGCCCAGCTCCCCATACTGACCGCCTTTCAGCTCATAGCATCGGCCACCACATTGGCCTTCTCCGGATGATATAGAATAGTAATGTCATAATCCTTGAGCAAATCAAGCCATCTCTGTTGTCTCAAATTAATATCCTTCTGTCTGAACAAGTGCTGGAGACTACGATGATCGGTATACACCTCACAGGACACACCGTACAAATAGTACCTCCAAATCTTCAAGGCATGAACTATGGCAGCTAGCTCCAAATCATGAATAGGATAGTTCTTCTCATGTGGCTTCAACTGCCGAGAAGCATAAGCAATCACCTTACCTTCCTGCATCAATACACAACCTATCCCCACTCTCGAGGCATCACAATAAACAGTATATGAACCTGAAGCTAATGGCAATACTAACACTGGAGCTGTGGTCAAATCTATATTGAGCTTCTGAAAGCTCTCCTTGCACTCATCCGACCACACGAATGGTGCACCCTTCCGAGTCAACTTAGTCAAAGAAGAAGCAATGGATGAAAATCCCTGAATAAACCGGCGATAATATCCTGCCAAGCCAAGAAAGCTCCTAATCTCGATAGCTGAGGACGGTCTAGGCCAACTCTGCACCACCTCTATCTTCTTCGGATCAACCTGAATACCATCATGAGACACCACATGACCCAGAAATGCTACCGACTCGAGCCAAAACTCGCACTTGGAGAATTTAGCATACAACTTCTCCTCCCTCAATCTCTGCAACACAATACTCAAATGCTGAGCATGCTCCTCCCGACTACGGGAGTAGACTAGAATGTCATCAATGAACACAATCACAAATGAATCCAAATAGGGCCTGAACACACTGTTCATCAGATGCATAAATGCTACTGGGGCGTTGGTCAGCCCAAACAACATCACAAGAAACTCATAATGACCATATCGGGTCCTGAATGCAGTCTTCATAATATTCGAGTCCCTGATCTTCAGCTAATGATAGCCCGAACGAAGATCAATCTTAGAAAATACACTATCGCACCCTGTAACTGATCAAACAAATCATCAATGCACGGTAGAGAGTACTTGTTCTTCACTGTTACCTTGTTTAATTGTCTATAATAAATACACATTCGCATGGAACCATCTTTCTTTTTAATAAATAACACCGGTGCACCCCATGAGGACACACTAGGGCGGATGAATCCTTATCCAGAAGCTCCTGAAGCTGCTCTTTCAATTCTTTCAACTCAGCCGGTGCCATCCGATAAGGAGGAATGGAAATGGGCTAAGTGCCCGGCACCAAGTCAATGCCAAAATATCCCTGTCCGGTGGCATGCCCGGCAGGTCTAAGGGAAACACATCTGGAAAGTCCCTCACAACAGGTACAGAATCAATGCTAGGAGACTCAGCTCCCACATTTCTCACAAATGCTAAGTACGACAAACACCCCCTTTCAACCATTTTCTGAGCCTTTAAGAACGAAATGACACGGCTAGGGACGAAATCAGTCGAACCCCGCCACTCAATTTGAGAAATACTAGGAAAGGCCAACGTAACTATCTTAGCTTGACAGTCCAATATAGCATGGTACAGAGACAACTAGTCCATACCCAATATAACATCAAAGTCCACCATCCCCAACAATAATAGATCTGCCTGGGTCTCCAGACCCCCAATAGAAATAACACAGGATCTATAGACATGATCCACAACAATCGTATTACCCACGGGGGTGGATACATGAACAGGTAAATCAAAACTACCACGAGTCACACCCAAATGATGTGCAAAATAAGAGGACACGTATGAATATGTGGACCCCGGATTAAATAGAACAGAGGCATCTCTGTGACAGATAGAAATGATACATGTAATCACTGCATCGGAGGCAACTACATCATACATGTTGGGGAGTGCAAATAATCGTGCTTGGCCTCCATTGGATCTCTCTTCGCCTCTAGGGCGACCACGAGAAGACTGACCTCCACCTCTACTAGCCTGAGATGGTGCTGAAGAGGTGGGCTGATCCCTCTGTTGAGCCATGTCCCTACAAAGTCGAGGCCACTGCCTCCTCATGTGGCCAAACTCACCACACTTATAACAAGCACCTGGTGCTGGAGAAGGGGACTGAAGGTAACCCCTCGCCGCAGAAGAACCCTGGGCTGAAGAAGTAGGTGCTGCACTCTGGGCTGGGAGGGCACTAAGTGATGACTGACCCTGCTGAAATCCCTATCGACCACGACCATAAGAACCTCCGCTCTGCTCTGGGCGGCCTGAATGAGAAGGTCTAGATGAGCGACCTCTGCTCTGCTGGGAATGCCCTCTAGATGGAGCACCACTAAAAACTACGAGTCCTTGATTCACGTCCAAGCAACGGTTGCAGTCAATATAACCTGGTCTAATAAGTCCAAGATCGATCCCACAGGGAATTAACCTACCAATCACAACTTTCACAACCCCAAGAATACTTCCGACTCAAGTTCCCAAAATTTAGAGTATATTTTTGTATGGATTTCGACTAACCACTACCTTTGCAAGAATTAAAAATACTTAAAAGAAAGAATTGAATGTTTGGGTAAAAATAATATGGAGAAGAACTAAGGTATTAATTTCCCTATTGATGGAATCCCTTATCGTTATGCTCATACAAATTGTTAATATATTCTATCAATCATGAACGCTATGTGTATCGTAACCCTCTCCCGAGCAATTACAATAATTTAATAGTGCTCTCTCCCGAGCTACCCTAGCTTGCTTTAATTTGAATAGTTCACTTAAGATTGCACCCAAGGCTTCGTTATTCCTAACCCCGTCTTTACGCCTAAAGTTATAGATTTCTCCAATAACCTAGGTGTGGTGTTGTTCAACAATATACCTAAATATGCACTCTTTTCCAAGTTATGCAAACTAAATAGGCATAGCTAATTGGGGATCCTACCAATTAACTACAACAGGAACGAAGTTGAACAAATAGAAATCTAGTTCACAGTTTGTAATCATATAAACGATAAGTTCATCACCCAATAGGTTCCATCAAAACCTTAGAAAAGGATTTAGCTACTCATGCTTAAAGAAACAAGAGTAATAATTGAAATCATAAAGAAATACTTGATATAAAATAAAAAGAAGGAGTTGAGAGGATTCTCTCTTACTAAATATCTTGCAAAAGTAGTGAAATAAAGATAACATACCTCTATTGGACGAACTAGGGGTTTATATAGAGGTTTTAGGGCTAAAAAACTAAGTTTGAGTACAATTAGGACTGTTGCTGCGGCGACTTCCGCAGTTCGTTCGCGGCCGCGGACGGACCGCGAACAATAAACTTCAGAGAGCCTATTTTTTCGCGGTTCATCCGCAGTCTCGGGGAAACCGCGGTTTTTCACCCTGTTCTGTTGGTAATTTGGACAAACTCAAAACTTTAAAGTTGTAGCCCTTTGAGTTAGCTTTCCAACCATATATTATGGAGCCAAGATGGATTTTTGAGAGAAAATGTTATGTCTAATTTACTAGACAGCGCACAATATGCCTCATCCATTCTTCGCTTGTACTACACTTATCAAATTTGACCCCCGAACTCGATCCCGACTTAATTCCTTGAGCTTTTACTCAGACTGCAAAGCTCCAAATCACTTAAATTCATTCCATAACATCCATATATCTCGGAATCACACCTTCCCGGTTATTTTCAACATAAGTTCTTGACTTGTACCACACTTTGGCTTTTTTCACCATCTTTTGACTCCAAAACTTGCTCTTTTAGTCTTCATTAGCTCATGTGTACCTATAACACACTAAGAACACTAATAAAAGCATTTTGTCATCATAAACAATATCAAAACAATAATAAAGCGTGATTATTTAGGGCATAAATATAGTCAAATTCACCTATTATCAATACCCCACACTTAAACCTTTGCTCGTCCTCGAGCAACCTTAATCACACTTTAGGCCAATTTTAATAATGTCTCCCCCAAATTATGTCACAAAAGCTATTTTTCATGATTAACCTAAGATATGCACAATCCTTACCTAACCGTAAACTCTCATGCTAGCACATTATTGCTTACTCTAATTATTACCAAAAACTTGCAAATTTACCTTCTTACTCTTGAGTTACACACCCTCACATAGTTTATTGAGAGAAGTTCCCACACATAAACAATTCAGAACATGGAACTTATAAATATCGTAAAAATTCACTCACTCTCAACAAAGAACATTCATATACACACAGACACACCATAGGATTGCCCCTAGTGTAATACTCCACTAATCGAGTTATTCAATCATAGATCAAGAGGTCTTTAAGGGTTGTAATGTTGGCTACAGGATGGGTAGGATACTTTTGGTTATAGTGACTAACCTCCCTAAGCACTTTTATTTTCCTTTTTACAACTTCCCTTTTCGTTTTCTTCCTTATGTCTCCCCTAAACATTCCTTCACCTTTATTTACTTTGAATCCCCACTTGTCTTTTGTTGGTGTAACTAACCTTTCTAATTTTCATATATACATTGATATATCTCTTTTTCTCAGAATATCTTTTTTTTCCCATTGCTTTGCAACACATTTACATTATTTTGGCCAGTTAACTATTTTCTACCATTCATTCTTGATTTTCCCTTTTTCAATTTCCCTTCACCCCACACTTAGACTTTTGCATATTCATTACAATACAAGTGCTTCTAGGAGGTAAAGTAGAACAATATAAGATTTTGATTTTTCATGAACATTCAAGGGTTATCAAAGAATAGGCTTTAAGATCAAAGGGGTTAACTAGGATATTATGTACGGGTGAATTCATGTCTATTGATTTATGGGGTTACCCAAAGAAATGCCTTTATCCTCTCTACAACCAAACAACTTCTATTTCGCTTTTCAAACACACAGGACAAGTTCTAGGTATCATGTAAAACATAGAATGTAAGTAAAATCTCACACACACATAGCATGCAACTCATTTAGAATCCGGTTTATCTACAAAGTCCTATCAATTCAAGCAAGTTGTATTGTGCAATTTAAGGCATATTTAGAATCTACAGTCAAGCTTAGATAATACATTCTCAAGTTCAATTAAGCTTTGCTAATGTGCATACTTGGGGTTACATGTTACCCTTTTTCCTCTAATCCTAAGAAAAGAAAAATCTACCTAACCCGGTTCAATAAAAACCCTTGGAAAAGAACCGTGGTCAAAAGAAAAACCAAGGGGGAGATGATACACTACCTAGAAAAAGAAAATAAAAGAAAGTAAAATTCCTACGTGGACTACTTCCCTCAAGAGTACTTGTCCTAAATAGTATATCATAAGGAAGAGTCCTCTACTAATATTTTTGTATTTTTTCAAATTTTCTAATTTTTTTGTGTTTTTATTCCGACTTAGACCCTTAAGAAACCCGTCGCCAAGTGTCCATCGTCGGGCCAAGCCAGCTAATATAATTTACAACTACATCTACTATATACAATATACAATACAAGATAAGTCTCCCACCCCACACTTAAAATCATGCCATGTCCTCATGGCATAATAATACATGTATAGCACGGAAGGGTGAGAAAACTTACCTAGGATCTACCCCGTGTCTAGCCACTTTATCACTTTCTTTTTCACCCTATCCTTCATATTCGGGTTTAGCCTTCTTTTGCGTTTCATGGAAGGTTTGTGCTCCTCTTCCAGGAGAATTTTATGCATGCAATATGCGGGGTTGATCCCCTTTTATGTCTGCCATGGTCCACCCAATGACAGTCTTGCATTCTTTTAGTACATGTATAAGCTTTTGAGCCTCCACATCTAAAAAACTTGATGAGATAATAATAGGTAAAGTGGAGTTAGGACCTAGAAATTCATACCTGAGATAAGATGGTAGTGGTTTAAGCTCAAGCTTTGGTGGCTCTTCTATGGATGGTTTTGCAGGAGGGGTCTCTCTTTTCTCTAAGTGTAGAGGCTCGAACTCAAGCTCTCTCTACCAAAATCCCTTGCCTTCCAGAGATAGTACCCATTCAGCTAAACTTTCACCATTTACCTCTTCCATGTTCATCGGGAATGCTTGAAGTGGATCTTCAATGGTCAACTCTGCATCGCCTGTCTCCACTATCACATCAACCGCATCAATAAGAGAGCAATTCGCGAACTCACTAGGGAGCCTCATGGATTTTTGCACATTGAAGATGATCTCCTCATCATTCAACCTCATCTTGAGTTCCCCAGTTTCACAATCAATTAGAGCTCCCCCGGTGGCTAGGAATGGTCTTCCTAGGATTATGGGAATTTCCTCGTCCACCTTGCAATCAAGAATAACAAAATCGGCGGGAAACACGAACTTTCCTACCTGGATAAGCACATCATCTAAAATACCAAATGGATGCTTAACTGTCCTGTCAGCAAGCTGTAATAACATAGAGGTAGGCCTGGCTCTCCCAATGCCTAACCTCTTATAAATAACTAAGGGCATGAGATTAATGCTCACCCAAAATCACACAATGCCTTTGTAAAGGCATAATTCCCTATAGTGCATGGGATGGTGAAACTACCTGGATCAGATAGCTTCTCAGTTATAGGTCTGGAGACCACTGCACTACAAGTCTGGGTAAGTGTTACTGTGGCCATGTCTTGGAAATCAAATTTTTGCGACATCAAATCTTTCATCATCTTAGCATACCCAGGCATTTCTTTTAAAGCTTTAATTAAGGGAATGTTTACCTGGATTTGCTTGAGCATCTCAAAGAACTTTTTGTATTGCTCTTCTTTCTAGTGTTTGGCCAACCTTTGGGGGAATGGTGGTGGAGGCCTCTTCTTCCCAATGACTTGGGACTTTTCTTTCTCTATCACTTTCTCTTCAATCTGCTGCTCTACCTGTTCAGCTACTTTCTCCGTTCCCTGCTTTGCCTCTTTATTTTCAGCAACTGGCTGGACTGTAACTTCTGTCAACCCTGTGGACTCATCCAGTTCAATGGGCAATAGAGTGGGTGTCTCAGCCTGTCTGTCGATTTTCTCACTTTTATTCTCAGCATCAAGATCTCTACCGCTTCTTAGAGTCACTGCCATCATCTGCTTTGGGACTTGGTCTTTTGGGTTTGTTTGTGTATCTGCAGGCAATGTCCCTTGAGGACGATTGTTAAGTGACATAACAATCTGGCCCATCTGCACTTCCATATTTTTTATCGCTGCGTCATGTGCATCTATTCTTTCATTGGTTTTGGCATTTGACCCAATTACCTGCTGCATCATAGCTTTCAATTCTGTGAACCCATCATCATGTCTACCCCCATGCTGTGGTGGAGGTGGATGATATCCCTGCTGCTGATTGCCGAAATTCTGAGGTCTAGGATATGTAGCCATGTTGTGTGGTGGCCTCATACCTGTTGCATTGTATTATAGTTGTAGAGGCCTGTATTGCTGTGGAGCCTGCTGAACCCAACTCGGATAACTTTGTCTCTACCCTCCATAATTTACTACATAGTTCATATCCTCAAGCTGATGATGATGTCATTGGTCTGTAGCCCATGGATTATCTATAGGTTGGGTAATGCAAGATGTGCATAAACCACCATTGGTAGTATCTACAATGTGAACCTGCTGCTTAACCCCTGATTCTTCCACTTTCTTTGTCCGGATGCTCATTTGTGTCAATAAAGTTGCCACGTTCTCCTCTAGAGTGTTGGATGGATTCAGAGGTACAAAGTGTACCACTGGTGTGATAGGAGCATTCCTGGTCGTCCACCCGGAATTTTGAGCCATCTTGTCTAGCAAATTTTGGCCCTCTCTCCAAGTCTTGCTCAGAAAAGTCCCACCTGCTGAAGCATCTACAATATTCTTCATACTATCAGAAAGCCCCATGTAGAACCTTTGACCCAACATTTGCTCCAGAATCCCATGGTGAGGACACAAAACAAGCATACCCTTGAATCTGTCCCAAGTTTCATGTAATGTCTCCATTGGTTTCTGCTTGAAGTTCACAATCTCGTCAATTTGTTGGGATGTCTTGTTAGGTGGATGAAACTTGTTGTGGAATTGCTTGACTAACTCATCCCAAGTTGCAATGGATTTTATGGGGAGTGAGTTTAGCCATATTTGTGCTGCTCTTGTAACCGAGAACGGAAAGAGCAATAGTCTGATGGCTTCCGGAGTCACATTCGGTTGCCTCTATGTCTTGCATAATGAGAGAAAGTTCTTCAGGTGCTACTGTGGATCTTCAACCTGAGACCCAGAGAATAATCCTTTTTTTTGCAACAAGTGTAGCATGTTGTTAGTAATCTAGAAAGACTCAGCTTGATTTGCTGGCACAACGATGGCAGTTGCCAAATTATCCGATGTAGGTTGTGCCCAGTCAAACAGTGCACCTTCCTCTGCCTCTTGCGCCTCTTCCATATTTAACCTGGCTTACTGGTTTTGTTTGTTTATGTCACCCATGTCGAAGTCTAGTTTGATTGGTTGTTGATATTGCTGAATTTGTTTGATAGCTTTGTTACGTGCCGGAAAGTTTGCTCGGGGTCTGAGAGTCCTTCAATTAGTTCTCCAGTCCTTGCAGATTTTCTAGGCATGCACCTGAGTACCCAAATCAACAACCGTCAAAATATTCAATGTAAAGTGTAGAAAGAACCCGACTACACAAGAATCTTGAAGTTCTGTCAATGGCAATTGATAATTCCGTTAATTCCCCGGCAACGGCGCCAAAATTGATTCACGTCCAAGCAACGGTCGCAGTCAATATAACCTGGTCTAATAAGTCCAAGATCGATCCCATATGGAATTAACCTACTAATCACAACTTTCACAACCCCAAGAATACTTCCGACTCAAGTTCCCAAAATTTAGAGTATATTTTTGTATGGATTTCGACTAATTACTACCTTTGCAAGAATTAAAAAGACTTAAAAGAAAGAATTGAATGTTTGGGTAAAAATAATATGGAGAAGAACTAAGGTATTTATTTCCCCTATTGATGGAATCCCTTATCGTTATGCTCATACAAATTGTTAATATATTCTATCAATCATGAACGCTATGTGTATCGTAACCCTCTCCCGAGCAATTACAATAATTTACTAGTGCACTCTCCCGAGCTACCCTAGCTAGCATTAATTTGAATAGTTCACTTAAGATTGCACCCAAGGCTTCGTTATTCCTAACCCCGTCTTTACGCCTAAAGTTATAGATTCCTCCAATAACCTAGGTGTGGTTTTGTTCAACAATATACCTAAATATGCACTCTTTTCCAAGTTATTCACACTAAATAGGCACAGCTAGTTGGGGATCCTACCAATTAACTACAACAAGAATGAAGTTGAACAAATAGAAATCTAGTTCACAATTTGTAATCACATAAACGATAAGTTCATCACCCAATAGGTTCCATAAAAACCTTAGAAAAGGATTTATCTACTAATGCTTAAAGAAACACGAATAATAATTGAAATCATAAAGAAATACTTGATATGAAATAAAAAGAAGGAGTTGAGAGGATTCTCTCTTACTAAATATCTTGCAAAAGTAGTTAAATAAAGACAACATACCTCTATTGGGCGAACTAGGGGTTTATATAGAGGTTTTAGGGCTAAAATGATAAGTTTGAGTACAATTAAGACTGCTGCTGCGGCGACTTCCACGGTTCGTTCGCGGCCACGGACGGACCGCGAACAGTAAACTTCAGAGAGCCTGTTTTTTCGCGGTTCATCCGCGGTTGCGAAGGAACCGCGGTTGTTCACCCTGTTCCGTTGAGAATTTGGTAAGACTCAAAACATGAAAGTTGTATACCTTTGAGTTAGCTTTCCAACCATATATTATGGAGCCAAAATGGATTTCGGAGCGAAAGGTTATGTCCACTTTACTAGACAGCGCACAATATGCCTCATCCATTCTTCGCTTGTACTACACTTATCAAATTTGACCACCGAACTCGATCCCGGCTTAATTCCTTGAGATTTTACTCAGACTTCAAAGCTCCAAATCACATAAATTCATTCTATAACATCTATATAGCGCAAAATCACACCTTCCGGCTATTTTCAACATAAGTTCTTGACTTGTACCACACTTTGGCCTTTTTCACCATCTTTTGACTCCAAAACTTGCTCTTTTAGTCTTCATTAGCTCATGTGTACCTATAACACACTAAGAACACTAATAAAAGCATTTTGTCATGATAAACAATATCAAAACAATAATAAAGCGTAATTATTTAGGGCATAAATATAGTCAAATTCACCTATTATCAATACCCCACACTTAAACCTTTGCTCGTCCTCGAGCAACCTTAATCACACTTTAGGCCAATTTTAATTATGTCTCCCCCAAATTATATCACAAAAGCTATTTTTCATGATTAACCTAAGATATGCACAATCTTTACCTAACCGTAAACTCTCATGCCAGCACATTATTGCTTACTCTAATTATTACCAAAAACTTGCAAATTTACCTTCTTCCTCTTGAGTTACACACCCTCACATAGTTTATTGAGAGAAGTTCCCACACATACACAATTCAGAATATGGAACTTATAAATATCGGAAAAATTCACTCACTTTCAACAAAGAACATTCATTAGCACACAGACACACCATAGGAATGCCCCTAGTGTAATACTCCACTAATTGAGTTATTCAATCATAGATCAAGAGGTCTTTAAGGGTTGTAATGTTGGCTACGGGACGGGTAGGATACTTTTGGTTATAGTGACTAACCTCCCTAAGCACTTTTCTTTTCCTTTTTACAACTTCCCTTTTTGTTTTCTTCCTTATGTCTCCCCTAAACATTCCTTCACCTTTATTTACTTTGAATCCCCACTTGTCTTTTGTTGGTGTAACTAACCTTTCTAATTTTCATATATACATTTATATAGCTCTTTTTCTCAGAATATCTTTTTTTTTCTCATTTCTTTGCAACACATTTATATTATTTGGCCATTTCACTATTTTCTACCATTCATTCTTGATTTTCCCTTTTTCAATTTCCCTTCACCCCACACTTAGACTTTTGCATATTCATTACAATACAAGTGCTTCTAGGAGGTAAAGTAGAACAATATAAGATTTTTATTTTTCATGAACATTCAAGGGTTATCAAAGAATAGGCTTTAAGCTCGAAGGGGTTAACTAGGATATTATGTACGGGTAAGCCTGTTTTTTCGCAGTTCATCCGCGGTCGCGGAGAAACCGCGATTTTTCACCCTGTTTAGTTGGAAAGTTTGAAAAACGCAAAACATGAAAGTTGTATCCCTTTGCGTTTGCTTTTCAACCATATATTATATAGCCAAAATGGAGTTCTGAGCGAAATCTTATGTCCAATTTACTAGAAAGCGCACAATATACCTCATCCATTCTTCGCTTGTACTACACTTATCAAATTTGACCCCCGAACTCGATCCCGGCTTAATTCCTTGAGCTTTTACTCAGACTTCAAAGCTCCAAATCACTTAAATTCATTCCATAACATCCATATAGCTCGGAATCACACCTTCCCGGCTATTTTCAACATAGGTTCTTGACTTGTACCACACTTTGGCCTTTTTCACCATCTTTTGACTCCAAAACTTGCTCTTTTAGTCTTCATTAGCTCATGTGACCTATAACACACTAAGAACACTAATAAAAGTATTTTGTCATCATAAACAATATCAAAACAACAATAAAGCGTAATTATTTAGGGCATAAATATAGTCAAATTCACCTATTATCAGTTTTCTTAAAATTGGGGATTCGGACGATGATCCGCCTCAATGGAGCGTGCCATATCCACAACCTGCTCAAATGATGACGATAGAACTCTCTCTCTGGTCATAAGAATGCGGATGGAGTAGTTGAGGCCATCAATGAACCTCCCGATCCTCTCCCTATCAGTAGGGATCATCCATGTGGCATACCTAGCCAACTGTGTAAATTTGAGCTCATACTGGGTCACTAACATGTCGCCCTGAACCAACCACTCAAACAGGAGACGAAGCTCCTCACGACGGGACTGAGCTACATACTTCTGTAGGAAGAGAGTAGAAAACTGCTGCCAGGTGAGAGGTACTGCTCCTGCAGGCCTACGCTTCTTAAACTCCTCACACCAATCAAATGCGGGACCAGTAAACTAAAAAGTAGTGAATGAAACTCCGTTAGACTCAAGAATACCAGTCGTACGTAGCATCCTCTGGCACTTATCTAAGAAGACCTGGGCATCCTCGCCCTCAGCGCCGCTGCAATGGGGTGGCTGGAGTCTACCAAATCTCTCTAGACGACGCTGCTCGTCGTCGGGCATAGCCTGAACCATATGCTCTGGGGATGGTGCAGCTGGAGGAATAACTGGTGCAACCACCTCAGCGGGGACTGCCTCTGTCGTCTGAAGTCCCTGAACAACCTGCTCATGTGTGCGAGCTGCAGGGGTCTGCTGACCACCCCCTGTCTGAGATGTCGCTGCAGTAGCGGTAGCTGATACTACCTGAGCCAAACCGGAACACACCGATAATATCTGGGCAAGAGTCTCCTGAAGACCAGGAATAGCAATAGATACAGTCTGGGCCTGAACTGGGGCTGCTGGAGCATCAACCACTGGGGGCTGCTCCTGAACAGGTACAACGGGCGGGTCAGCTGGCACTGCCTCAGCTGCCCTACCTCTAACTCTAGCACGACCGCGCCCACTAGCAGGTGGCAATGGAGGTCGTCCACCTCGTCCTGATGCTCGCGTTCTTGCCATCTGCGAGAGAATAGAATATAAAAGTTCAGTTCTCAGAATAACAAGATCGCATGACAGAGTTCAAGAAAAGTGAAGTGTTTCCTAAAGGTTCGCAGCCTCCCGAGGATAAGTACAGGCGTCCCCATACCGATCCACAAAACTCTACCAACCGGCTCAAGACTCATGAGGCCTAGTAAACCTAGGCTCTGCGACCAACTTGTCATGACCCCAAACCCGGTCGTGATGGCACCTAGTACACTGCTAGGCCAGCCGGACCAATCAACAACAATTATGGAGATATGAGCTCACTTTAACCAACTTAGGCATAACAATTAAAGTCAACATTTACAGAAATACCAAACCAGGGAAACCAAGTCCCAAAAACAGTACAACTCCCAAATGACCGAGGGGTCAAGAGTCAAGAGCCTCTACAAATAACATAAGTGTAATAGTGGTTTACATGATACCCAATACTGAAAGAAATAGAAATACGGAATCAAATGACAGATGGAAGGAATATCAGGTCCTGCGAACTCTGCAGCTACCTCGATTATCCCACAGAAATCACCTCGAACAGCTACCGAATCAGGACTGCTGAGAGGTACCTGGATCTGCACACAAGGTGCAGGGAGTAAAATGAGTACTGCCAGACTCAGTGATAATAAACAGGGGTAAGACAACGCAGATAAGAAATCCGCAATAAAGCACTATGTAAAGCTGTAATCGAATACCCTGTCACAGAATCCATATCAACTGTACCTGTACCAATAAGTACCAGCAAAACAGTATAACGACTAGCAGATGTAGCTAAATGCAATGCAATGCATGATATGACCGCTACGGCGCGTAGCCCGATCCAATTTGGGTACCCGTGTTCACTGTGGGGGTTCAGACTCCGGAGGGGCTCCTACGGCCCAAGCACAATATCATGAATATACGCTGCGGCGTGCAGCCGGATCCACTACCAGTCAGCTAATATGCAAATGTAGCCTCGCAGGCTCAAAAGTTGTTTTGAAAACTCTTTTATCATTTTTCGATTGAAAACAGTATGTCAAAGTTCCAGAGATTGGAAATATCATGATAACAATAATAGCTACGGACTGGTAGTAAAACTAGCATGTCAATATCACAAGACAATGATAACGATCCTCGCATGATCCAATAACTGGCTCACAGCCCATAAGTATACTCAACCATCCGAGAAGGAGGTTCAACGGCTCAAGAGTATCCAATATCACAATATAATATGCAACCATCCGAGAAGGAGGTTCGATGGCTCAAGAATAGCCAATATCATAACACAGTGCCAACAGGTCGTACTAAGCCATAGTCCCCAGTCACAATCGACCCCGCACTCACAAGAGAGTACGTGTCTCGCCGCTATACATCATTACAAAGTGGTATACCGGTGTTTCAAACCCGCCGGTCATCACCCACATCTATTACTCACCTCAATACGGCTCGACGACTATTCCGCGATGCCCTTTCCACGAGAATCAAGCTCCGCACGCGTAGAATCTAATCAAATATAGTAGAAACACAACAAATTAGGCCAATGGGACGACACCCAGTCAAAACAACTCAATTTACATCAAAATTCCCAAAGTTGCCAAAACCCGACTTTTGGTATGCTTCTCGAAAAATTATGAAAGTCACATATTCGGAACCCTCGTCTCAATACGAGTCTAGGCATATAAAATTTACCAAAATCGGACTCCATTTGCCCACTCAAATCAGTGTTTTTCTACAATTTTAGGCCTAGGGCTAAAACCCACCTTTAATCTTCCATTTACATAGAATAAGCCAAGGATTTCATGATAAAATGCTGCAATTAAGCCACAAAACTTACCTCCGATGAACACCCGATGATTTCCCAGCAATCTCCCGTGAGTCTCTCTCTCTAGAACTCAAAAATGGAGGTTTTCACACTAAAAATCGCGACTCGTCTGTTCTGTAATTAAACTCACTGCCGGACCTATTTACTCTTCGCGTCCGCGTTACCTGCCACGTGTTCGCGATGCACTGGACAACTTACTCTTTGCTAACGCGACATGCCCCACGCGTTTGCGATGCACATTACCTCAGCCGTCCGGGAAATCCTTCTACGCGAAGTAGGCCCCAATCCACGCGAACGCGATGCTTCACATATTCCTCTTACGTGTCCGCGATACAGCTCCTCGCGAACGCGATGAACAACTAGCCCCAGCCTACACGAACGTGGGCCTTGCCTCGCGAATGCGAAGGCTTAACCTTCTGCACAGTTTCTGCAATTTTTTTGCAGATTTTCCATGTTCAAAAATGCCGGATGATGGTCCGGATTCACCCCGAGGCCCCCGGGACCCCCACGAAAACCACCAACATACTCCAAAATACGATACAAACTTGTTCCAATCATAAAAACACCATCCTAAACTTCAAAATCACCATTTTCACACGGATTCAAGCCTAAGTTTCTTCAAAACTTCCGAAACTAACATCCAATCAAAAACCCGACCAAACGACGTCCGAATGACCTAAAAATTTGCGGAAATATCCCAAATCACTTGACGAAGCTACAGAAATTGTCGGAATTCCATTCCAACAACCGGATCAAAATCTTACCTACCGTTCAGATTTCGCCAAAATTCAACCTTAGCCAATTCAAGCCTATTTCTACACCGGACCTCCAAATTCAATTCCGATCGCTCCCCTAAGTCACAAATCACCTCCCGGAACTAACCGAATCATCAGAATCCGATTCCGAGCCCTCTAACTAAATAGTCAACTCTAGGTTGACTTTTCATATTCAAGTTTCCTTCAAAAAGGCTATATGCCTCATTTTCAATCCAATTCACTCCTAACTCACCCGATAGACTCTAACACTAATATAAAAACATAAAACACATAAATGCAAGGTAACGGAGTGGTAATTGCCGTGACAACGGGCCGGGTCGTCACAATCCTTGCCCGGAGTACCACTGAATATAGGTGGTGAAAGTTTGCTAAACCTCTCAAGACGATGCTGCTCGTCGTCAGGCATCACTGGGACCCTGTCACCCTGAACCATAATAACCGGCTGAACTGGAGCCACTGGCTGGACTGGTGGTGCCTCAAGTGTCTGAAGACCCTGCACTACCTGCTCTGGAGTGCGGGCTGCGGGGGTTTGATGACCACCCCCGGTATGGGATGTAGCTGCTGCAGTGGAGGTTGAAACTACCTGAGCTAGGCCAGTACAAACTGTCAAGATCTGAGCTAGGGTCTTCTAAAGACCTGGAATCACAATATGCACAGCTGGTGCCTAAATAGGTGATGCTAGGACCTATGCAACTAGAGGCTTATCTGGAATGAGGACAGCTGGTGGGTCAACTGGTACTGCCCTAGCTGCTCTACCCCTACCACGACCACAGCCGCGTCCACGGCCTCTAGCAGGTGGCAATGATGGTCGTCTGCCTCGTCTTGTAGCACAAGTCCTCGCCATCTGCGAGAGAATAGAATAGCAAAGTTTAGTTTCGGATCAACAAAGTCGCACGACATGAATTTTAAGAATTTGATGTTTTCCAAAAAGGTTCTGTAGCCTCCCGAGGATAAGTCCAGACGTCTCCGTACTGATCCGTGAGACTCTACTAAACCGGCTCCTGACTCGCGAGACCTTATAACCTAGGCTCTAATACCAACTTGGCACAAACCAAACCCCGGTCATGATAGCGCCTAACACATTCCTAGGCAAGCCCGACCATTTCAAGATAACTAGTTCAATTAGTAAATTAAGAATGTTACATTTAAAGTCAAACAGTCTATTTTCACAACAATAGTAACAAGTGCGGAATATGAAACAACAGAAACATAGCCCCAATAGATCCGGTGTCACAAGTCTGAGCCTCTAATAATAGAATAAAGTTTATACAACCAAGTCTAGAGCAGGAATACAAGAGATAGATACTAGAAGGGAGAGATCGGGTCTTGCGGACACCGGCAGCTACCTCGATGTCCCCGCAAAAGCTGGAACGACAGTAATGTATAGCTCAACTGCCCTCATGGATCCCTGTATCTACACACAAGGTATTGGGAGTAGAGTGAGTACATCCAACTCAGTGAGTAGTAACAATAAATAACAACTGAAAGTAAGAACACCTGTAAGAACACTAAACAGTTCTAAGGAAAACAGTATAGGTAAATCATCTCTAAAGTGGAAAGTCCAGTCTCAGTCTACTATTGTCTCACACTGATACCAGACTTGTGACTTTGAGTGTGTGTTTCTTGTAAGCATCTATATCTATATATATATATATATATATATATATATATATATATATATATATATATATATATATATATATATATATATATAAAATGTTGCGGCGTGCAGCCCGATCCAATATATATAGATATAATGTTGCGGCGTGCTGCTCGATCCAATAATATATATAACTGCGCTGACTGGGGGTGTGTGCAGACTCCGGAGGGGCTCATTCAGCCCAAGCTCTAAAATATTATGGTGTGTAGCCCGATCCACATATATATAGTTGCGGCGTGCAGTCCCCGATCCATATATATATATATATATATATATATATATATATATATATATATATATATATATATATATATATATATATATATATATATACATCGCATCGTGCAGTCTGATCCCAATACGTGTATATGTACATACTGTTGCGGCGTGCAGCCCGATCCGGTATATATATCAATATCTCACCTTGGGTCCTCGACCCCTCTCAGTTAATATAGACTTGGCCTCTCGGGCCCACTTAACTAGATCAGGGTATGCAACCCTAGGTATTCTCATTTAGAGTATATTTCTAGTACGGGTCCATGTTATGCTAGACAGCTAAGAATACGACTGTGAGTATGTGTTCAATAGATATGAGGGTCATTTAGCTCCACAGGCTTCCCTAAGGTTCTACATATCGGCACAAGGCCCCAAACATGGAAACTATACCAAATATACGGATATAAGGTCAGTCTCCGTCAATAAGTACAATATACTGAGGATTTCAAATCCTCAGTATATCATTCATTACTACCACTCACCTCGAACCGGCCAAAGTCTTAGCTCGCCTTGCGCTTTTCTAGCAAATTGACCTCCTCAGGTGCCAAATCTGATCAAAACCAATTAGAATACATCAAAATAGGCTAATGAATCATAACCCAATCGAAATGACTTGAAAAACACCCAAAAGCACGAAAGTTACCCAAACTTGAGCCACGGGCCCGCTTTTCCAAAAAATTACAAAATTCACATTTTCCGAATCCTCATCTCGCCACGAGTCTGTGCATATTAAATTTCAAAATCGGACTTCAAATGAGCCGCCAAATCATAATTTTACATAGCAAAAATCCAAGTCCTAACTTCCTCAATTTATACCTAATTCCATAGAATTAATGGAAGATTATTCGATAAAATGATGTATTAAGACCACGAGACTTACCTCCAATCACTTCCTGATGAAATCCTCTTAAAATTCTATCAATTAGCTCTCAAGGTGCTCAAAAATAGAGGAAAAATGTGAAGGATTCGCGACTGATTTGTTTCTTAGAACCATTCTGTCCAGTTGCACTTTACACTACGCGAACGTGACTCTCTTCACGCGTTCGCGAAGAACAAATCCGGCTCCAGGCTATTTACTCTACGCGATCGCGTACTCCAGGTCGCGAACGCGATGATCATTTCCTCCCCTTCTACGCGAACGCAGGCATCCAATCGCAAACCACTGATATCCTAAGCCTACGCATTCGCATCACCTCTTTCACGAACGCGAAGGCAAAATCCCCAGCCTCAACAGATTACACTACGCGAACGCGTGACCCTCATCGCAAACGCGATGAACAAAAACCTGCTGCATTTATGACAGCAAACTTGATCTCTCATTTAGCGAAAATTGGTCCGTTTGGACCGCCAGAATCACCCCGAGGCCCCCGGAACCTTAACGAAAACTACAAACTTACCTAAACATGATACGAACTTGTTCCAATCATAAAAACATATCCTTAAACACAAAAATCATCAAATTAAGGCGGATTCAAGCCTATGTTTCAACTAAATCTTCCGTAACCAACATCCAATCAAAAACCCGACCAAACGATGTCCGAATGACCTGAAAATTGCAGACATATCCAAAATCACCTAACGAAGCTACTGCAACTGTCGGAATTCCATTAAGACTCCCGGATGAAAATCTCACCTAACGACCGGATTTCACCAAAATTCCAACTCGCCAATTCAAGCCTATTTCTACACCGGGCCTCCAAATTCAATTCTGATCCCTCTCCGAAGCCAAAACTAATCCCCCAAAGCTAACCGAACCATTAGAATTCGATTCTGAGCCTTCTAACTCACAAGTCAACATTTGGTTGACTTTTCCGAACTATTCCTTCATCAAAGAGACTATTTATCCCATTTCCTACCAAACTCAATTCGATTTGACTCAAATTCATCAAATATATATATTGAAATATGAACAAGCATATAACGGAGAAAATGGGGCAGTAACTCACCTGATGACGGATCGGGTCGTCACAAAGCTGAATCAAGGACGCACGATAAGAATTCAAGAAGGTGAAGTTTTCCTAAAGGCTCTGCAGCCTCTTACAAGACTCTACAAAACCTGCTCATGACTCGTGAGACCTTGTAACCTAGGCTCTGATACCAACTTGTCACGATCCAATTCCCAAACCTAATCGTGATGGCGCCTCTCGTGAAGACAAGGCCAACCCACAGACATCAATACCTCTTTGATACTTACTTAGCATGAATAAGTCTAAAACAATAGTAAAATTATCATATGTGCGGAAGAAAATTGATAAAACAGGGAACCATCCCGATACAGCCCGACCAGGGTGTCACAAATCACGAGCATCTAGAAGAATTTTTAATTCAACTACAAGGCCTATAATACATGAAATTTAAAATTTAGAATCAGAAGAAGAAAAAGGGTGCCGGGAACACTGGCGGTCACCCTGCTCAGCTACGATAGTAAATCCTCAACCAGCTCAAACTCGCTACCGGGTAAACCAATACCTGCATCTGCACACGAGGTGAATGGAGTAAAGTGAGTACTCGAACTCAGTGAGTAATAAAGGTAAATAATAACTGAGCAGCAAAAAACCACGTAAAGCAAGCCAGCATGCTATATAGAACAGCGTAACCCTCTGAGAAGACAGTGAAACCATATAATCTTTAGAAATATCTAGGCTCAGTTTAAAATCTCTTTTTGAAAATATCCCTTTTTTTCTTTCCAACAGTTAAGCAAATGAATGCAATCACGGATGAAATATTTTAAAATATTCTGCCCAGCTACAAGTCCTCCTTCTATGCGATCGCAGCCCCAGGCTCGCGATCGCGATGCAGAAAAATCTGGCTCCACATTATTACCCTATGCGAATGCATAAGGACCACTACGAACGCAATGATATATTTCTTCTAAGCTATGCGAACGCGGGCCACTAGTCGCGAACACGAAGAGCAAATGACTTTACCCTTAATTTCTTCTATGCGAATGCATATTAACCAATGCGATCGCAAAGCGTTACCTGATGCCCCTCTGTGATTGCAACACCTGAACGCGAATGCATTGAACAAAAATTATTGCCTCACAAACTACTTCTATGCGATCGTGACATCACCCCCGCGATAGCAATGACCAAATTCTCTGCAACACAATGACTAAAAACCTGCAACTTCTAAGTGCCAAAATTGGTCCGGTTGACCATTCGAAACTCACCCGAGGCCCCCGGGACCTCAACCAAAAATACAAACATGATCCAATACTTTATTCGAACTTGCTCAAATTATCAAAACACGAGGATTCACACTTAAATCACCAAATTACATCAAATTCAAGCCTAAGTTCTTTCAAACACTTCTGAAACACGCCTTTAATAAAAAACCCAACCAAACGGCGTCCGAATAACCTGAAATTTTAAACACACATCACAAATAACATATCAAAGCTACAGCAAATCTCGGAATTCCATTCCGACCCTCTGATCAAAATTTCACCTATCAACCGACATTCGCCAAAATATTAATTTCGCCAATTCAGGCCTAATTCTACATCAGACCTCCAAAATCACTTCCAATCACTCTCCTAAGTCACAAATCATCCCCCGAAGCTAACCGAATCACCGAAAATTACATCCGAGCCATATAACTCATAAGTCAACGTCCGGTTGACTTTTTCAACTTAAGCATTCCTTAAAGAGACTAAGTGTCTCATTTCTTATCAAAGCCAATCCAAATCAACTCTCACACACCACATACCGATAATGAAACATGAAGAAGCATAAAATGGAAAAAGAAGAGCGGTAACTCATGAGACGACGGGTTGGACCGTCACACAGTTGAAAAATAAAAAATAATAACGAAAACCGTTTAATTTCAGAGAAGAACAAATCAAAAATGCGAAGAGCGAGAGAGAGATAGACAGAGACAGTAGAGGATTGGCATATACTTTCAGAGACAATACTCTTTTAATGAATCTATTTAAAAGGCTTTTAACAATAAAACACGTACAAGTGCAAACAAAAAAAATTACGACTACAGATTAAAAAGGAGCAATCAAATAGGGCGTCCCATGTAATTTTTCGTCTTATACCTGTAAGTTTGGGTCTAAATTAAACTTTGATCTTATACTTGCCCTTAGGCCCTTTACTCTGACTACTAATGACGGAGGCCGGGCTTGAGAGATTTAGACAATACTATGAGATGGCAACCAAGTAGTACTAATATCAAAGGCAAAACTTGTTAATCTAGATGAGCAATATACATTAGATCTGCAAAACATTTAAGGGAAATAAGTTTTCAGAAAAAGATTTTTTTGTTCCTTGGAAGAGAATAAGCAACAAAGAAAAAAAAAAGCTAATTAGCCGACATAGCCTAGCAACGTTTCTCGCAACGTACAAAAAAATTAAAAGACATAAGTGCATGTCATTCAAAACGAGATTTAGACTAAATGTTAATTTTAATTAAGCCACCAACTATGGAATTAGTCTCCTTACTGATATAAGCAACAAAGATCACATGTCATTCAAAACGAGGACTTAACTAAAGCTTAATTTGTTGGCTAAACCATTAGCTTACTTAGGCCTCATTTATTTTTTTTAAGACTAAAACGTCTGAATCTAAATACACATTTAAATATTAATATGTTTATTAAGATTAAGACATCTGAATCTGAATATATATTTGAATATATTAAGATGTGTATCAAGAACTGAACATTAAAAATTAAGACTATTTGATTTTTAACATCTGAATGCATAAACTTTATCTTTATTTGAAACATAATAAACATAAAATTCAAATGAAATACTAAATAATCTAATATTCTATCAATAAAATATATAATTTTTTTAAAATATGACAATTGTTAGTGGTGATGACTAACGGGTAAATGCCGACTCAAGGCGGTGGTTGGTGGTAGTTTTTGTTGATGATGGTAGTTCATGCTAGTAGCTAGTAGTGATTGGTAATTGTGGCGATTATGATTGAGGATGATCGTGGTGGGTGGTGATAGTTTTTGTTGATGATATTGGTAGGCTATAATGATGAGCGATGCTTGCTGTGGTTGTTAATGGTGATTGAGTGGTTGGTTGTCGTAGTTGGGGTGGATAAGTGTTGACCGTGGGTGAGAATGATGGTGGTTGGAGTGGTGGGGATGGTGGATGGTGGTGGTCGATAATGGTGGCAACTACGATTGAGGATGATGGTGATGGTGGTTGTTGACTATGGTGGTGGCGATGGTGGAGGAGGTGGTCGTGGTTGCGGTGTTTGATAATGGTAGGCGGTTGGCGGCAATTAATAATGAATATGTGATAGCATCTTAATGTAATCAAGTCTCTCTTATAGATCTTAATCATACAAATCTATTCAGACCCACACACTTAATGATTAAGATCTGAATAATTAAAATTCAGACTTTAAAAACAAACTCACTGAATATGTGAAATCTGAATAATTAAGATTCAAATCTGCATTAAGTACAAATAAATAAGGCCTTAGCCTCCTTATAAATATAGGGCAATAAAGATTACTGGAGTCCTAACTAAATAAATAACGACCAGCGAATTCAGGATTAAAAGTTTATAAATTTAAGATTTTAATCGTTTTAAGTTAATAATTTTTAGTAGATTTTTAAGATAACAAATCAAAAGTATTAATTTTTGCGCTCCGCCTTTATACTGTCTGCATAGCTGCACATATTCCCGTCTGTTCAGCTAAAGGTGTGTCTTGGTTGGCTCTTTTATCACACGAAAAGACCATAAGGAATCCTCCCTTTTTTTTTTTTGACCAGTGGTCGGTCCCACACCTTAGATTAATATTCGATCTTGTTTTGCTGATCTAAGTGATGTCGTCAAACTTAGATGAGAGGAGGATGTACAAGATTATATTCTTCTAAAACGAATGGAGTAAACCTTATGTACTTTTAGCCAATTTACGGTTAAAGTTATTTGTTTCGATATTTTTAATTGTTATAGTAAAATTTTGTTATAAAATAAAACTGTTATTTTAAAGAAACTTAGGTTATTATATTGAAATCAGAATAACATCTTTATAATATAAAGACGTCCGACTTACTTTATTTGTTTCTTAATACGAAAAGGAATAAGGGTAAAACTTTTTGTTCATTTTCAACCAAAGAAACAAAATTAATTACTTAAATCACATTCAATTTTTCTAAATAATCACAGGTAGAAAAAAGAGGCGGCTGTTACTAGTGTAATTATTACTAATTGTTTATTGTTAACAAACACTGCAGTTTTGCGTCTACATATTTCAAAAATCACTTGTTAGATTCGTTTAATTTACAATAGACCAAACCACTTTTGTCCAGATTCAATGTATTTATCAGTCTATAGCCATAGTCTAAATTATTTGCTAAAAACAATAAAAAAAGAACAAGAGTGCAATATCAGTTTTTGCCCTTTGACTGTTTGTTACTCCACTCGCATTCATTACGCGCTCCTACGCCCCTCTTCAAATACAAATATACAATAAAACTATTTGTTAAATGTTATGAAATAATAAAAGAAAGAAAAATAGTATTGTAAAGAAAAGTAGGGAGAAGAAATTCTTATTCATTTTGTGATCAATTATAATGGATTAGAACCCTTTATTTATATGGAGATGGTGACTTAGTCACCAAGTAATAAAACCTAGAATCTCTCTAAATATAGACATAATAGAATTCTATTTATAACACTCCCCTTTGAATGTATATTCAACAAATAATGTGCATCGTTAAAACCTTAACTAAAGAAAAACCCAATAGAAAAAAAAAATCTAGAGAAAGAAAAAGAGTACACATATCTACAATACGCCTTTTGGTTGCCTCGTTAAAAACCTTGCAAGGAAAACCCAGTGGGACAAAACCTTGTAAGGAAAAAAGAGTACAACGCGCATTAACTCCCCCTGATGAGAGCATCAATTCACATCCTCGAGCCTTCGCATCCCAATCTTGTGCACTAGCTTCTTGAGGGTTGACGTCGACAAAGATTTTATATCAGTTTCAATGTATTTTCATAATGACATAACATAAAGATCTCTTCATTCATATATTCAAGTACCTGAATCTCTCATGAGATTTTATGAAATGTTATGTCATGTGATCTTCTAGATCACTTGCCTCCTTGATTATGATCTTTTTGATCATTTGCTCATCTTCTTTGTCAAAAAGTTTATTTGAAACCGATTTGTCTATATACTTTAAGCGTACTATAGACTTTGTCCTTTTAGGACTTAATATGAATATTTGCATTGAGAATATAGTTACATTCTTTGGGTCAGCAAATGCGTCTGGCATGCTTTGCAATAAATTGCACACAACTGATCCTTTTATGAACTTCAAGTTCATATTATTTTATTCGAGGATCTAGATGTATAAATAATAATTCATTTCATGTAACTTTTCTCGACTCTTGTATCTTTTCTCCGCCTCGCGTTAGAAAAATAACTTGTTTCCTCAACTTTGAGAACTCATCTTTGTTCTTTATGGTGTTAATCAAAATATACATCGCACATCAATAGTAATATGATGTAATTATTTGGTTCCTGACTCTGAACCACTTGTGAGGGGATAATGTAATATACTTTCTTATATAACGTATATCGAACTGATATACAAATCTTTCTCATAAGCAATTATTTAGCTATCAAGTGGAGGCCCTCAATAAATCATTTTGCTAAACCAGTTGTGATGTAAACCAACTTATCAAGATGAACTTCTTGAATAAAAAATATGGAATATGCTCTAAATTAAATTATTGAGCAAGTTGCCTCACAAACACCATGTTGCAGGTTAATATTAATCGCACATGTAACCATCTCATAGTTGCATCTTATGTGGTATACATGGAAGGTGAATGGGCCCATATTCACCTTTGATAACATTCATGGGATTCAATCCCAATTTTAGTTGGTCAATTAATTAATGAGAACAAGCAATGTAAGAAAATCCGTAAAGAACTTTCTACTTCTTTAATATTTACCAATGTGAATTCTCTATTATTTTTGCACATCATACTTAAATTGATATGGCTAAATCAACTATGCCAACTGAATAAATTATCAATATTGATAAACTTTAGGTTTACACCATGATGTGTGCAATTATGAATAAACTCCAAGTTTATTATGATATGAGTTTTTATATCAATAAATATCCACTTCATTGTGGTATTCTTTTGTTTATGTAGTACAAATTCTAGAATAAAGCGGGTAGATTTTCACATACATATTACCCCGCTACAAGTTGTAGTCATAGAAGATATTAAATCCTTCCTTTATTTATAGTCTCAATATAATGAACAGCTTTCACGTATACTTTGGAAACTGAATAAGTTTCTTTGAAACGTACTACAACACAATACCTTATTGGTAATTAATTGTGTTTCTCCAAAATAGTAATAGTTGGCTCTTCCATAGCTCTCAATTAATTTTGTACTATCACAGATTTATCAACATCCATGTGGTGAATATCTCTTTTAAAGAGAAAGTTATACAATTATGTGTATGGTCAAAATTATATGCAAGATCTGTTTCTTGCATTACCGTTGTCTTTTAATAATCACAATGCCAAAATATTTTGGCGTACAATAGGTACGCGACCAATGACCATTCATGCCATAATAATGACATTATTTATGGTATCATCTCAAACCTAATTCTAGAGATGAGTGTGGTATATTCATTACCACTAGCATGTTCATATTCTTTGAAGAATGAATATGTATTCATAAGTAAGATGTTGTCACATTCACATCATGAATGGACCATAATCATCTATATGTGCTTTATAAAATCTCATGTCAAATCGATGATAAATATTACTTTCACAGAATGAAGGATTATTTTGAGAATACGTATTGTTCTCATTACCACAATGATGACGATATAGTTTCGTCTATTGCCACGTCCATATCCATTGATTATTCATGGTAATAAATTGTCTTCTTTGAGACGCATTAAATACTGCTATCACATTCTCTTAAGGAAATGAGAATTGAGCAAATTTAATGGGACAGATTCTCATTCTTTGCCCACATGATCATGGCAATGCATAGAAATTTTACCACTTCAGGTGGTTATAATTTCTTAAAAACTCCATTAGAGTTATAATCAAACTTTATTGTCTTTGCTTGTATATAAAATCAAAGTATAGAATAAAAGAGAAAAATATGGTAAAATACTTACCTTAAATCCAAAATTAATAATGAAGGAAGTTCATAGAACTATTGACAATCATTATGCTTAATCTCAAAGCTTCTACTCAATTTTTTAGTGTCTCGTGCTGATGGCGTGTTATGAAATAATAAAAGAAGAAAAACAATATTGTAGAGAAAAGTAGGGAGAAGAGAATTCTTATTGATTTTGGAATCGATTACAATGGAATAGAACCCTCTATTGATAGGGAGATGGTGACTTAGCCACCAGGTAATAAAACCTATAATCTCTCTAAATATAGATATTCACCAAAAATAGAATTCTATTTATAACAATAAACTAATTTTTCCTTTTTTTTTCCATTAGTTAGTAACCAATTCCACTTTTAGATACAAATTATTTCACTTTATGTGGAGGTGCTTGAGTTATACTACCACTAAGCCCATCTCAAACCCTTTCTTCTCTGAAATATAGTAAAGTTACTCCAATCGATACTCCAATTTTTACTTCACAAAATTATATTCTATTTTATATTCTTTTTTCTCTTCAATATTATATTATTTTCTTTTATTTAAATTTTATTTTCTTATTTCTATTAATTCTATCATTTTTTCTTTTTACATATAATTTACATTACATTCTTATATAACCATTTAATATAAATTTATTTTATATCATAAATTTTTAAATAATATAATTTGTAAGAAAATATTTTATATATATATATATATATATATATATATATATATATATATATATATAACAAATAGCAGGAACAACATATAATATTTACGGAGAGAAAATATGCCCTGGAGTAAATCATTATGGTAAAATTCAGATTAAATACTACATAAATATTCAACTTTCATTGTGCACTTACAATAAAATTAACTTTATAATTTTACAAAAAAATAATAAATACACAAAAATTAATTTATCAAAATTATTCACCAAATTTAAATGTAAAATTAATATTATAAAGATATTACATAAACATATTTAGGTATAAATATATAAACAGATAAGTTAAAAGAGAGTTAAATAATAAAAATGATAATAAAATAATAGAAAATAGAAACGGAGGATATGAATTTAGAGTGATACAATTCATTTTGCATCCAAAAATGAGGGTGCATTGGAGCCAAATTTCTTAAAAAACTAACTGCACTATGGAAAAGAGAAATTGTTTGATGGAGAAAAATCTAATGTCTAAGTTGTTTAATAAATTTAGGTTCTTAAAGGTTTTATATAAATGAAACGATGTAAAAATATTGCATTAGGCCCCAACAAGAAAGAAAGGTACTGTTACTTTCACTTTTAAAATACAACAATATAAATCTTTATTGGAATGTAATACAATAGGAAAGATTATTTATGATATTCAACCAAAAGTGATATGAGTTAAGTCTTAAACGAGGCATTATGTCACGACCCAAACCTCGGTCGTGATGACGCCCGACACATTGCTAGGCAAGCCCGACCATTTTCATGTAACCAGTCTAATTATTAAAGTAAGAATGTTCCATTTTAAGTCAAATAGTTTGTCTCCATAACAAAATAACAAGTGTGGAATATGAAAACAACTGAAATATAGCCCCAATAAATCCGGTGTCACAAGTCTGAGCCTCTTACAGAAGAGTAAATCTTATACAACTGATACATAAGCAGGAAAACCAAGAGATAAATAGAGGAAGGGTGAGATCGGGTCCTGCGGGTGCCAGTAGCTACCTCGATATCTCCTCAGCGGATGGTAGGACAACAGTGTATAGCAGTGTATAGCTCAACTGCCCTCCTGAATCCCTGTATCTGCACACAAGGTGCAGGGAGTGGAGTGAGTACTTCCAACTCAGTGAGTAGTAATCAATAAATAACAACTGAAAGTAAGAACACCTGTAAGAACACTAAACAGTTCTAAGGACAACAATACAGGTAAATCATCTCTAAAGTGGTAAGTCCAGTTCCAGTCTACTACTATCTCTAACACTGATCCAACACGGATCCAATACTGATCCAACACTGCTGCGGCGTGCAGCCCGATCCTTTATATATATATATATATATATATATATATATATATTTGTGTGTGTGTGTTGTGGCGTGCAACCGATCAAATATAATAGATATAATGCTACGGCGTGCAGCCCGATCCAATAATATATAGTTGCACTCACTGGGGGTATGTGCAAACTCCGGAGGGGCTCCTTCAGCCCAAGCGCTATAATACTACGGCGTGCAGTCCGATCCACATATATATATATATCACTGCGGTGTGCAATCCGATCCATATATATATATTACTGCGGCGTGCAGTCCGATCCATATATATATATATATATATATAAAATACTGCTGCATGCAGTCTGATCCAATATATGTATATGTATATACTGCTGCGGCGTGCAACCCGATCCGGTATATATATCAATACCTCACTATGGGTCCTTAACCCCCTCTCAGTCAATATAGACTTGGCCTCTCGGGCCCACTCAGCTAGATCAGGGTATTCAACCCTAGGTATTCTTACTTATAGTACATTTCTAGTACTGATTCATGTTATGCTATACAGCTAAGAATACGACTGAGAATATGTGTTCAACAGATATTAGGGTCATTTAGCTCTACAGGCTTCCCAAAGGTTCTACAGATCGGCACAAGGCCCCAAACATGGTAACTAGCTTAATTATACATATATAAGCTCAGTCTCAATCAATATGCATAGTAAACCATTAGTCGGGATGGACTAAGTCCGAATCCCCAGTCACAATATCACCACGCTCGTCACATGACGTGTGTTTCATCTCAAAATAACACTGTATAATGCAAATACGAGGTTTCAAACCCTCAGTATATCATTTATTACTACCACTCACCTCGAACCGGCAAAAGTCCTAGCTCGCCTTGCGCTTGCCTCGCAAATCGACCTCCTCGGGTACCAAATCTGATCAAAACCAATTAGAATACATCAAAATAGGCTAATGAATCATAACCCAATCGAAAGGACTCGAAAAATGCCCAAAAATATGAAGTTACAAAAACACGAGCCGTGGGCCCGCTTCTCGAAAAATTACGAAAGTTACATTTTCAGAATCCTTATCTCTCCACGAGTCTATACATATTAAGTTTATCAAAATCGGAATCCGTTTGCCCATTCAAATCGTCAATTTTCTATTTCCTAGGCTTAGAGCAAAAATCCTCTATTTTTACACCTCAATTCCTCCATTTTCAGAGATTAAATCCATGGTTTATCAGTATATTAACATAATTTGGGTCCAAGAATGCTTACGTGATGATACTCCTCTATTTCCTCCTCAAAATCGCCAAAACTTTCTCCAAGTTCAAAGCCCCAAATGACTTAATGCTTCTGAAATTCGAAACCAACACTGGTCATAAAACCCCAGGTGTTTTCGCTTCTTCGGCTACAGTGCCGCTTCCACGTGTCCGCTTTTGCGGTTATTGAGTAGCTTCTGCGACTCTCACTTGAACCTTATCACACTTTTACGGTATTATTTGCGCTTCTGCGATGTCGCACATGCAACGAATCTCCAGCTTCCGTGAAACCTCCTATTCCACTGACTTCCGCTTCTGCGGACATATGCCCGCTCTGCGGGCCCGCCTCTATGAAAAGACACCCGCTTCTGCGGATTCATGCTGGCCACCCCCAAACTCGCATCTGCGATGATGCTACCGCTTCTGCGGAGCCGCTTCTGTGGTTCCCGTTCCGCAGAAGTGGAAACTACTACTGTAAATTCCATATCAACAATCCAACTTCAAAATTTCCTTCGTTTAATCACCGGATTTCATCCCGAGTTCCCTAGAACCTCAACCAAAAATACAATTCCACTCTAAATCATCATACAAACTTATTCCAATCATAAAAACACACCCTTAAACACATGAACCGTCAAATTAGGGCGGATTCAAGCCTAAGTTTCAACTAAAACTCCCGAAACTAACATCTAATAAAAAAACCCGACCAAACGATGCCCAAATGACCTGCAAATTTGCAGACTTTTCCAAACTCACCTAACGAAGCTACTGCAACTGACGGAATTCCATTCTGATGCCCGGATCAAAATCTCACCTATCGACCGGATTTCGCTAAAATTCCAAATTCGCCAATTCAAGCCTAATTCTACACCGGACCTCCAAATTCAATTCTGATCACTCTCCTAAGCCACAAATGATCCCCCGAAGCTAATCGAACAATCAAAATTTGATTCCGAGCCCTCTAACACACAAGTCAACACCGGTTGACTTTCCCAAACTATTTCTTCATCAAAGAGACTACTTGTCTCATTTCTTACCAATCTCGATCCGAATTAACTCAAATTCACCAAACTCATATATTGAAACATGAACAAGCATGTAACGGGGAAAATGGGGTGGTAACTCATGTGACAACGGACCGGGTCATCACATTCTCCCCAACTTAAACAAATGCCCGTCCTCGCGCGTACCCGGAGTTGTACTAGATGCGACTCAGTAGCTGAATGACCTTACCAAGCATATAATCGGGGTAATCCCACGTCACCCTATCTCACATAGGTTTGATAATACAATATAGCTGGAATTTCACAGTCCATCCAAACCATCAATCACATTGTACTTCCCGAAATCATACGCCAGATCAGGACCTCACGTCTATATTCAGAACAAACCCATGCCAACTGTAATAACCCATATTCGCCACTCCAGGCGGGACCATATGATATACTACACAACCCAAACACTCGAGACGATGGCATCTATTCACAGCAATTACCCACAATAATCAAATACCGATAGAAAATTTTTTTATTAGCTAAGGTCTTATTCCAACACTTTCATATACTGCCAACAGAATTGAAACACGCGATAAACCGAAACCATCTCTTTGATCACCCATTCATGAGTCCATTTCCTTTCTGACTGATACTACAATAGATTTCGGAGCCAAACCTCGATATTACCTTTCCAACAAGCTGAAATCAAATATGTTCGTACTCATTAATGACTCAAACGATTACCTCGGGTCCAATACCCCACTCGGGTGATATAACACTCCAACACCGGCCTAAGCCACAACGTGCATAACACAGGCACCAATAAGAAACGGTCTGAACACACTCGAACCATGACAACTGACTCAAACAAAAGAGCTATAATTCAAATTCCTCAGTACCATCACAACACAAAACTGAGATCTCATCTCGCATCATAGAAATAGAGTACCTGAATCCTCCTCGAAAGGTCATAACTCCACGTGGCCTTGCCACAACTCATGATTCTATCGAACACTATTACCCATGAAGCACCTCAAGTCACCATGCTCAAAATAGACAACCACGCACATATTGAGGTCTGCAACAAAGCAATCCATCACACCCATGGCGATAAAATTAATATACACTATCGAATCCTGAAAGGACACAAGCGATGCACTATTTGCCGAGCAACACCCAATACGGATTTTCTTCAGAAACCAGGAAGTAAGGCATACAAGATAACTTACAGAAAACTATTCTCTATATCACATTGTTGCGGCGTGAAACCCGTTCCATATAACATACCCGTGGCAGCGTGCCACCCGATCCAGACACCCTACCCGTGGCCGCGTGCCACCCTTTCCAAATAACCCTACCCGTGGTGGTGTGCCACCCGATCCACACATAATTCTCGCAAAAGGAAATGCACATCGAGTCAAATTGCTCATTACGTTAAACATATTTAGCCTCAGGCTTGGCCACCAGAAATGCATCCGACAAAGTTCCTCAATATCGGAACTGAATCAATGATAGAAACCTCTGCACTGACATCCGCCACGAAGGCCCAACTGACAAAGCAAAACCCGCCAGCCGTCCGCTGGTCCTGGGGTACAACTACCCTGCTATAACATAATTTGATGTACTCTGCTACGTAATTTTTGGTATTTTCCGACATAGTCCATATCACATTAGTCTAAGCAACCTGACTTAAGACAACCAGTCTGCAATCAAATATCATAACCCAAATTCATCATATCAAGCAAAGAGAGAACCACTAGGGCTTCCAATTTCCAATAGCTGCTAATCGGTGCCGATACACACGATATACAACCACTACATAGGCGGATTACGAGAACTTCTAGTCTCCAACACATATATAACACATGAATCACTATGCCCGATTCCACATTCCACTGTACGAATACATAACCCATATCAAGCATCCATACATACCACGAAAGCAATTCAGAAATTTCCCTATGCCATCAACAACTCAATCATCACGATTAATCCAACAAGAGAATACCACAATACCACTAGATGTTATCAGTTTACATTACCTTGCCCCTTTTGACCATATACCTTGCCAAATATCTAGAATAGCAGTACCATTTTTTCTTAATGACCAGACAGATCGATTCTTAAATCACCTGCAGCTGCCCGCGCTGCTCAAGAATTTAATGACTTCCATTATATTAGGGACTGAACCAAAACATTGAACACACAATTCTAAATTCTCCATATCGTAACACATAGACCATACTACACCCGGATAATATGAGGACTTCTATCTCTCTCCTGCGATGCAGACATCGACACACTCAACTAGTCAAGGGCTTTTATGATCCCATATAGGAGAAAAATTATTACACACTCCATGCTTTGCATACCCATAGCAAATATACTCATCTTCAAATCACGGTAAAACACATCAAGAACTCTTTCTCACAATTCCATTGCACAAGCTAAACTGCCAGGACTGAGTCCCTTTTTACCCATACCAAGCTAAGCAGACTGCCAGCACGCAAGAGCTTCGTTGCACAATATATGCAAGACTCATTACTTCGAACACATACCAAGAATTAATCATATCGTTATCATACCGTTTCGATTCATTATCAAGCTGTTCCATTTACCCAATTTCCTTTCTGATTCATCTTTAATTTAATATTAGCCTTTACTGTAACACCACAATACCTCAACTCAGGTTTACCACATGAGACTCACACATAAGACCACACTGTCTAAGACCCCCTAGGCTACCGAATACCCTCTCAAATCTCTCCTAGAAATACCACATCCCAGAATACATTACTTGAAGAACTTCATGCGAATCTGAATTCGTTACGATTACCTTTCAAATATGGATACATAGAATCCCATAGTGACATAACATAGCACAAGTCTTGATCTCTTTTAATGATAACACAGTCTCTAGCCACATACACAAACTTAAGATACTTGATTGTTATATGCAAAACCTTGAACACAGTAATACCATTCCCGCGATAGTCATTCACTCTTATTCAGCTGTAAATCACCTGCCCTAAATGAATAGAACCACTTGAGCCTCGTTAGTACTCTGACACCATAGAACATGATTTCATACAGATATAATTAGCTATATTTCTTTTTTATACACCGAGCCTTCTTTATCAACAGTAACTCAAAACATCCTAATATTTCAACATCCTAATATTTTTTCACATTTACGACGCACCATATAACCTTTACCAACATACTTATAGACATAATCGACATAGCACACCACAGTGCAATCAATTAATCAATAAAAACCTCCCCAACTTGGCTCGAAGCCATGTATCAAGGCACTTTTAACCACTCATGGTATTCTTACTCAAATGATGCCACACTGTTATAGTGAGATTAAACTCAAGTCATATACAAGCTTTGGCTGAGACTCAAAATCATCAAAAATCTTAACTCTTCTGCAATTCTTGCATTTATTCACACACAATAGTTAAGCCTACTCTTTGGGTGACAGAAAATATTTTCTAAGTCCCAAATTTTCCAAATATTTTGACATAGTTTCCTTTGTAATTTGGCCAATCCACCTACCAGAAAATCACCAAAATCATCCTAACAACACGTCCAAAACTCCACAAGACATCACAATGTATATCAACAACATTAATCTCAATACTACACGAATTATATTATCAAAATTGATGTATGAACATGCATTGCACCTGCTCGAATCATAACACATATCAAATACCTTTCACCATGATACATATGGCACAGCCAATTCCTGCGTCTGAACTCATACTACCACATGTAATGTACTTTAACTTTCCACTAAGAAATATGAACATATTCACCACGCCCATAGCTAGGGCTACATAACATATCACAATAAGAATCGAACACATTACAGCTCACCCACTATCAAACTGCCATTTCCACAATTAGGGACAATACTGATCGTATAAATTATATAATACCGGCTCGCAAAATTAGCACCTTGGTGCTCAAGCCAAAGACAAAGATCCGGCCTCAAGTCCTCCCGACTGGCCCAACATGAACTCACCGAGATTATATCTCGCCCCTCGATCGGGGAATCACAAGCCATCATGGCAAATTTATTACTAAGCACTCGAGTGCGCATACTGACGTGTGAAAGGAATTTCAAGAGTTATCTCAAGCTGAATCAAGTACGTACGATAAGAATTCCAAGAATTTGAAGTTTTCCTAAAAGGTCTGCAACCTCCTGAGGATAAGTACAGATGTCTGCGTACCGATCTGCTAGACACTACTAAACCGGCTCATGACTCGCGAGACTGATAACCTAGGCTTTGATACCAACTTGTCATGACCCAAACCCCGGTCGTGATAGCGCCCAACACATTGTTAGACAAGCCCGACCATTTCCAAGTAACCAGTTCAATTATTAATGTAAGAATGTTCCATTTTAAGTCAAATAGGTTGTATCCATAACAAAATAACAAGTGCGGAATATGAAAACAACTGAAATATAGCCCTAATAGATCCGGTGTCACAAGTCTGAGCCTCTAACAGAAGAGTAAATCCTATAAAACTAATGACTAAGCAGGAAAACCAAGAGATAAATAGAGGACGGGAGAGATCTGGTCCTACGGACGCCAACAACTACCACGATATCTCTTTAGCTGACGGTAAGACAGTAGTGTATAGCTCAACTGCCCTCCTGAATCCCTGTATCTGCACACAAAGTGCAGAGAGTAGAGTGAGTACTTCCAACTCAGTGAGTAGTAATAAATAAATAACAACTGAAAGTAAGAACACCTGTAAGAATACTAAACAGTTCTAAGGACAACATTACATGTAAATCATCTTTAAAGTGGTAAGTCTAGTTCCAGTCTACTACTATCTCACACTGATCCAACACTAATCTAAAATTGCTCCAACATTGATGCGGTGTGTGCCCGATTCCCACTTATACTGTTGCGGCGTGCAGCCCGATCCAATATATATATATATATATATATATATATATATATATATATATATAAAATGTTGCGGCGTGCAGCCCGATCCAATATATATAGTGTTGCGGCGTGTAGACCGATCCAATATAATAGATATAATACAGTGGTGTGCAGCCCGATCCAATAATATATAGATGCGCTCACTGGGTGTGTGTGCAGACTCCGGAGGGGCTCCTTCAGCCCAAGTGCTGTAATACTACAACGTGCAGTCCGATCCACATATATATATCATTGCGGCGTGCAGTCCGATCCATATATATATATTATTGCGGCGTGCAATACGATCTAATACATGTATATGTATATATTGTTGTGGAGTGCAACCCAATCCGATATATATATCAATACATCACTATGGGTCCTCGACCCCTCTCAGTCAATATAGACTTGGCCTCTCGGGCCCACTCAACTAGATCAGGGAATTCAACCCTAGGTATTCTTACTCCGAGTATATTTCTAGTACTGGTTCATGTTATGCTATCAGCTAAGAATACAACTGAGAGTATGTGTTCAACAGATACTAGGGTCATTTAGCTCCACAGGCTTCCCAAAGGTTCTAAAGATCAGCACAAGGCCCCAAACATGGCAACTAGCCCAATTATACAGATATAAGCTTGGTCTCAATCAATATGCACAGTAAACCTACAGTCGGGATGGACTAAGTCCGAATCCCCAGTCATAATATCACCACGCTCATCACATGAGGCATGGTTCATCTCAACATATCACTGTATAGTGCAAATATGGGGTTTCAAACGGTTAGTATATCATTCATTACTACCACTCACCTCGAACCGGCAAAAGTCCTAGCTCTCCTTGCTCTGGCCTCACAAATCAACCTCCCCGGGTACCAAATCTGATCAAAACCAATAATAATACATCAAAATAGGCTAATGAATCATAACTCAATCGAAAGGACTCGAAAAACACCCAAAAACACGAAGTTGCCAAAACTCGAGCCCCGGGCCCGTTTCTCGAAAAATTATGAATGTTACATTTTTAGAATCCTTGTTTCACCACGAGTCCATACATATAAAGTTTATCAAAATCGAAATCCGTTTGCCCATTCAAATTGTCAATTTTCTATCTCCCAGGCTCAGAGCAAAAATCCTCCATTTTTACACCTCAATTCCTCCATTTTCAGAGATTAAATCCATGGCTTATCAGTATATTAACATAATTTGGGTCCAAGAATGCTTACCTCATGATACTCCTCAATTTCCTCCTCAAAATCACCAAATTCGTCTATAAGTTCAAAGCCCCAAATGACTTAATGCTTCTGAAATTCGAAACCAACACTGGTCTTAAAACCCCAGGTGTTTTCGCTTTTGCGGCTACAGTGCCGCTTCCGCGTGTCCGCTTCTGTGGTTATTGAGTCGCTTCTGCGACTCTCACTTGAACCTTATACCGCTTATGTGGTATTATTTACACTTCTACGATGTCGCACATGCGACAATCTCCCGCTTTCGCGAAACCTCCTGTTCCAATGACTTCCGCTTCTGCAGGCCCGCCCCTGCGAAAAGGCACCTGCTCCTATGGATTCTTGCTGGCCACCCCCAAACTCGCATCTGCGATGATGCTACCGCTTCTGCGAAGCCGCTTCTGCGGTTTCCCCTTCAGCATAAGCGGAAACTGCCGCTATAAATTCCATATCAGCAATCCAACTTCCAAATTTCCTTCGTTTAATCACCCAAACTCATCCCGAGGCCCCCGGGATCTCAACCAAAAACACAATTCCACTCTAAATCATCATACGAACTTGTTCCAATCATAAAAACACACCCTTAAACACACAAATTGTCACGTTAAGGCGGATTCAAGCATAAGTTTCAACTAAAACTTCTGAAACCAACATCCAATCAAAATACCAGACCAAACGATGCCCGAATGACTTGAAAATTAGCAGACATGTCATAATTTGTTTTATATGACATGGGGACATGCCATGATTTTAAGTGTGGGGTGATAGACTTACTCTGTAGTGTATGTTGTAAATTATATAAATTAGTTGTATATTATATTAGCTGGCTTGGCCCGATGATGGACACTTGTTGACGGGTTTCTTAAGGGTCAAAGTCGGAGTAAAAAAAAACATGAAAAAACCAAAAACAATAGTAGAGGGCTCTTCCTGATGACAGACTACTTGGGCAGTACTCTTGAGGGTAGTAGTCCATGCAGGAATATTTTTGTTTATTTCTTTCTTTTTTAGGTAGTATATTATCTCCCCCTTGGTTTTTCTTTTGGCCACGGTTCTTTTCCAAGGGTTTTTATTGAACCGAGTTAGGTAGATTTTTTTCTTTTTTCTAGTTTAGGTAAATGGGTGAAGGTTAATATGTAACCCCAAGTATACACACTTGCAAAAATTAAAAGAAACTTGAGAGTGTATTATCTAAGCTTGACTGTAGATTCTATTATATGCCTTAACTTGCACAGTGTGGCTTGCTTGAACATTTGTATGACTTTGTAGATGAACCCAATTCAGAATGAGTGGCATGCTAAGTGTGTGCGAGATTTTTACTTGCATTATATGTTTACACATGATACCTCAAACTTGCCCTGTGTGTGTGCAAAGCGAAATAGAAGTTATTTAGTTATAGAGATGATAGAGGCATTTCTTTGTGCAACCCCATAATCAAAAACTGTGAATCCACCTGTACATAATATCTTAGTTAACCCCTTTGAGCCTTAAGCATGTTCTTTGATAACCCTATAATGTTCACAAAATATATGTTGTACATTGTTGTACCTTACCTCCTACAAGCACTCAAATTATAATGAACATGCAAAAGTAAATGTGTGGGGTGAGGGAATATTGAAGAAGGGAAATCAAGAATGAATGGTAGAGTTGGTGAACTGGCAGTTGTACAGTAAATGCTTATAAAAAAAGATGTATATATATAAATAAAGGAAGCCAGTTGCACCAAAAGAAAAGTGGGATTACAAGTGAATAAAAGGTGGAAGAATGGTTAGGATAAGTATAATGAAAAGCTTAAAGGGAAGTTTGTGTAAAAGAAGTGCTTAGTGAGGTTAGCCACTATATCCAAAAGTATCCTACCCATCCCATAGCCTACATTACAACCTTTAAAGACCTCTTGATCTTTGACTGAATGGCTCTATTAGTAGAGTATTACACTAGGGACAAGCTTATGGTGTGTCTGTGTACATATAAAAGCTCTTTGCTGAGAGTGAGTGAAATTTTTCTATATATAAGTTCCATGTTATAAATTGCATATGTGTGGGAACTCTCTCAGTTTGTGTGTTGTGTGGGCATGTAACTCAGGAAGAAAAGGGTTTTGCAAGTCTGTAAAAGTAATTAGAGTAAGCAATAATGTGTTTGGCATGGGAGTTTACAATTGAGTAAGGATTGTGCACTACTTAAGTTAATCATGGATTGTAGCTTGTGTGATGTATTTTGGGGGAGACATTGAGAATGTAGGCCTAGAAGTGTGATTAAAGTTGCTCGAGGACGAACAAAGGTTTAAGTGTGGGGTGTTGATAATAGGTAAATTTTACTATAGTTATACCCCTAAATAATCACACTTTAATGTTGTTTTGATAATATATATGATGAGAAAATGCTCTTATTAGTGTTTTTCATGTGTTATAGGTACACAGTAGTTGAAGAAGGCTAAAATAGCAATTTTGGAGTCAGAAGGAGATGAAAAAGGCCATTTGAAAAAATCATGGAAACCACACTTGAACGGCCCTGAAGATTCAGAATCACTGTTCTACCACGGTTCTACCGCGACCGCGGCAGACCGCAGTGGATGAGGTCTAGTGAAGTTTTTGAGATTCAGAAGGGTGATTTGGCTGCGGTTCTACCGCGACCACGGCAGAACCGCGGCGGAAGGCGTAAAAGTAAGGGACCAAAGTGTAAAAACGGGATTTTTAAGACCTAAACCCTATATAAGACCTTAGGATTCGCCCAAAGGAGGCAAGTTTTGTATTATTGAGTATTTTTGCAAGGCAACTAGTGTGAGAGAATTCTCTAAACATATCTCTTACTTTTCTTTTGAATTTTAATTATGAAATCTATTTTTTCTTTTGCTTTCATAGTTATGAGTAGCTAAATTCTTATCTAAGGTTGTGATGGAACCTATTGGTTGATGAACTTCTGGCTTATGTGAATACAAATTGTTAGTTAATCTCTATTTGTTCAAATTCGTTCTTGTTGTAGTTAATTGATAGGATCCTCAATTAGCTGTGCCTATTTAGTGTGCATAACTTGGAAAAAAAATGCATATTTAGGTTATTGTTGAACAACACCTTACCTAGATTATTAGAGGAATCTGTAATTGCGGGTTTAAAGGTGAGATTAGGAATAACAAAACCTTGGGTGTAATCTAAAGTGAACTGCGATAATTATAGCAAGCTAGGGTAGCTCGGAAGAGTGCAATAGTAAGTTACTGTAATTATTCAGGAGAGATTTATGGTAGAAATATTGTTCATGATTGATTGATAGACATTGATAAATTTGTATGAGCATAAAAGGAAGGGATTCCATCAATAGGGGAAATCATCACATGTCTTTCTCATTCTTGTTTACAACATATTCAGTTATTATTTCAGTTAATTAGTTCTTTGTAAAAGTAGTCATTAGTAAACACTCAAATGGATATTTGAATATTTGGGAAGCTGATTCGGAAGATTGTTGGGTTTTGAAGATTGTAGTTGGTAGGTTAACTCTCTGAGGATTCGACCCCATGTGTAATACTTAGGCTATATTTGCTGCAACCGCATTGTCCTTTTTATAAGGCATAGTAGGGCGTGATCACACATCAATTTCTCGTCTCGCCACGAGTCCATACATACCTAATTTACCAATTCCCTCCAAATTCAATTTCTAAATTACCAATTCCCAAGCCCTAGCTTTACCCCTTTTTGATGAATTTCAACCAATTTCCATGTTAAATTTATCATCATTTCGTATATTTAAGCCAAGGCACTTACCTCCAGTCAATTCCCAGTCAAAAATCTCTTTAATTCTCATCAAAAGCATTCAAGGTCGCTAAACAATGGTGGAAAATATCCCAAGCTCGCGGATGAAAAATGTTATTTTAACCCTTATGCCCAGGCCGATTTTCGCTTCCGCGGTCCCGCTTCCGCTTATGCGATACCGCTTATGCGACTTTTTTCCCACTTTTGCGGATGCTCCTTAAAATCCCAAAAACCGCTTCTGCGGCTCTTCTTCCGCATCAATGGTACCGCTTCTATGATACGCACTCTCGCTTCTGCAGAAATATGCTAATCCCAGGCCTTCGCTTCTGCGGCTCCGACCATTGCTTTTGCGGAACCTTCCCCTAAATATTTTCGCTGCTTTTGTGGTTAAATCCTTCTCTTAAGCACCTCCGCTTCGGTCCAGGACTTGCAGAAGCAAAAGTTTCAGTTGCAGCAGGCTTCAGCAATATGCAAACTCAAAAGCTCCCCGTTTAACCATCCGAACTTACCCCGAGGCCCCAGGGACCTCAACCAAAAGCACCAATACATCCTAAACCCTCATTCAAAATTTTTCCAATCTTCAAAACACATCAAGCAACGCTAAAACCATTAACTCACATCGGATGTAAACCTAGGTTTCTTAAAAACTTTTGAAATACACATTCGATCAAAAACCCGACCAAAACTCCTCCGAATTACCTAAAATTTTGCACACACATCCAAAATCACCTAACGAAGCTACCGCAACTCTCGGAATTCCATTCTGACCCTCAGATCAAAATCTCACTTACCAACCGGAATTCGCAAAATACTAACTTTTTCAATTCAAGCCTAATTCTACACCGGACCTCCAAAATCACTTCCTATCACACTCTTAAGTCACAAATCACCTCCCGAACCTAAATGAATCACCGAAAACCACATCTGATCCCTCTATCTCATAAGTCAACAACCTGTTGACTTTTTCCAAAACAAGCCTTCCTTAAAGAGACTAAGTATCTCATTTCCTACCAAAACCAATCCAATTCAACTCTAACACACCAAATGCCTATAATGAAACATGAAGAAGCAATAAATGGGGAAAACGGGGCGGTAACATATGAAATAATGGGTCATGTTTTCACATTCTCCCCGACATAAATAAATGCTCGTCCTCGAGCGGGCCGAGGAACATACCTGAAGTCTCAAATAGGTGAGAATATCTTCTCTGCATCTCCTGCTCGGCCTCCCAGGTAGCCTCCTCCACGGGCCGACCTCTCCACTGCACCTTCACCAAAACTATATCCTTTGATCTCAATTTCCGAGCCTGAAGACCCAAAATAGTCACTGCTCCACATCATAGGTCAAATCATCATCCAACTGAACCGTGCTAAAAGTCCAAAACATGGTACGGGTCCCCAACATACTTCCGGAGCATAGAAACATGAAATACAGGATGAACCCCCGACAAGCTAGGTGGCAAAGCAAGCATATAGACCACATCTTCAATCCTCCTAAGTACCTCAAAAGGCCTAATGAATCGCGGACTCAACTTCCCTTTCTTCCCAAACCTCATAACGCCCTTAATGGGCAAAACCTTCAGCAAGACCTTCTCGCCCACCATATAAGATACATCTCGAACATTCCGGTCCGCATAACTTTTTTTAAAAGACTGAGTTGTACGAAGTCTCTCCTGGATCACCTTCACCTTCTCTAAGGCATCCTGGACCAACTCTGTCCCCAATAGTCTAGCCTCGCCGGGCTTAAACTAACCAACCAGAGATCTACACCATCTCCCACATAAGGCCTCATACGGCGCCATCTGAATACTGGATTAATAACTATTATTATAAGAAAACTATGCAAGTGGATAGAACTCAGCACAAGAACCTTCAAAATTAATAACACAAGCACATAACATTTCCTCCAATATCATAATAGTATGCTCGGATTGCCCGTCCATCTGAGGATGAAACGCTGTGCTCAACTCCACCTGTGTACCCAACTCCCATTGAAAAGTCCTCCAAAACTGGGAAGTGAATTGAGTACCTCTATCTGAGATAATAGAAACTGGTTCCCCGTGCAACCAAACAATCTCCGGGATGAAAATCCCTGCCAGCTACTCCAAAGAATAGGTAGTACACACCGAAATGAAGTGCGCAGACTTGGTCAGCCGATCCACGATCACCCAAATCGAATCAAACTTCCTCAAGGTTTGAGGGAGACCACTCACGAAATCTATAGTAATACTCGCACTTCCACTCTAGAATATCCATCCGTTGAAGTATACCACCCGGCCTCTGATGCTCGTACTTCACCTACTAACAGTTGAGACACTGAGCTACATAATCCATAATATCTTTCTTCATTCTCCTCCAGTAGTAGTGCTGCCTCAAATCCTGATACATTTTTGCAGATTTGAGATCAATGGAATATTGCGAGCCGTAGGCCTTCTTTAATATCAAATCCCAAATCACATCCACATTGGGCACCCAAATTAGGCTATGCATCCTCAACACACCATCATCATCAATAGTCATATCACTGGCATCACCATGCTAGACCCTATCCTTAAGGACAAGAAAATGCAGATCATCATATTGCGCTCTCTGATGCAGTCATACAAGGAAGACCAAGAAAAAACACAAGCCAACACTCGACTAGGCTCGAAAATATCTAACCTCACCATCCAATTGGCCAAAGCCTGGACATCAACTACAAAGGGCCTCTCGCGAACTGGAATGTTTGCCAAACTACCCATACTCACCGCCTTTCAGCTCAACGCATCGACCACTATATTGGCCTTCCCTAGGTGATGCGGAATGGTAATGTCATAATCCTTTAGCAACTCAACCACCTCCACTACCTCAAATTAAGATCCTTCTGCTTAAACAAATATTACAGACTACGATGATCGGTGAATACCTCACAAGATAGCCCATATAAGTAGTGCCTCCAAATCTTCAAAGCATGAATTATAGCAGCCAACTCCAAATCATGTACGGGGTAGTTCTTCTCATGGGGATTCAAATGAGAATCATATGCAATAACTCTACCCTCCTGCATCAACACACATCCGATCCTAACCCTCAAAGCATCACAATATATGGTATAATAACCAGAAGCTGATGGCAAAACCAACACTAGAGCTGTGGTCAAAGCTGACTTGAGCTTCTGAAAGCTCTCCTCGCACTTGTCCGGCCATACAAATGGTGCACCCTTCTGCATCAACTTGGTCAAGGGCGAAGCAATAGATGAAAAACCCTGGACGAACCGGCGATAATAACCCGCCAAATTGAGGAAACTCTAAATCTCCGTGGCTGAGGTCAGTCTAGGCCAACTCTGAATCGACTCTATCTTCTTCGAATTAACCTAAATACCATCAATAGACACAGCGTGCCCCAGAAAAGCCACAGAACCTAGCCAAAACCCACACTTGGAGAAATTTTCATAAAGCTTCTCCTCCCTCAATCTCTGTAATACCACTCTAAAATATTGTGCGTGCTCCTCCAAGCTACTCGAGTACACCAGGATATCATCAATAAAAACAATAACAAATGAATCCAGATACAATTGAAATACAGTGTTCATTAAGTGCATGAACGTTGTTGGGGCATTAGTCAGCCCAAAGGACATAACCAAAAACTTATAGTGCCCATATCTAGTCCTGAAAGCAGTCTTCATAATAACTGAATCCCTGATCTTCGACTAGTGATAGCTTGAACGGAGATCAATCTTAGGAATACCCTTGCCCCCTGAAGCTGGTCAAACAAATCATCTATACGAGGTAGAGGATACTTGTTCTTCACTGTCACTTTGTTTAATTGCATATAGTCAATGCACATTCTCATAGTGTCATCCTTCTTTTTCACAAATAGAACTGGTGCACCCCACTGTGACAGACTCGGATGAATGAAACCCTTTAGGAAAGAAATCACCCTGCTAGGAACATAGTCAATCATACCATGCCACTCAATCCTCGGAACACCCGGTATAGCCAACATGACTGTCTTAGCAAGATAGTCCAGAATAGCATGACATGGAGATAACTAGTCTATGCCTAGAATAATATCAAAATCCATCATGCTCAACAGCAACAAATCAACTTGGGCCTCCAAACCCCCAATAGTCACCAGACAAGACCGATAAAAATGATTTGTAATAATAGTATTACCTACAGGGGTAGATACATGAACAGGTAAAACAAGAGACCCTCGAGTTGCACCCAGATAATAAGCAAAATATGAGTACATATAAGAATAGGAAGAACCGAGATCAAATAAGCCAGAGGCATCCATGTGGCAGACTGAGATAATGCTTGTGATAACAACATCTGACGCAATGATGTCCCTCCTATCTGGTAGAGCATAAAATTGCGCCTTGCCACTGCCAGATCAGCCTCCACCCTTAGGGCGGCCCCTGACTACCTGGCCCCCACCCCTATCTGACTGGGAGGGTGCTGACGCAGCTGGAGTAGAAGATGGGGGTTTATCCCTCACCACCAAGACATTAAGGACATTGCCTCTTCATATGGCCAAACTCAGCGCACTCGTAGCAAATGCCTGGTGCTGGAGAAGGGGACTGAAGGAAACCCATCGTTGCAGAAGAACCCTTGACTGAAGAGGCATGAGAAGAGCTCTGTGCTGGGAGGGCACTAAGTGAAGGCTGGCCCTACTGGAATCCCTGATGACCATGATCTGAAGAAGCCCCACTATACTCTGGGCTAGCTGACCGAAGAGGCATGAAGGAACGACCTCTACCATGATGGAACTGGCCCCTAGATGGAGCACCACTGAAACCGCCTGAACCTCGAGGCCTCTTGGCCTCCCTCTCCTCATGCTCCCTATGGCGAACCATTTCAATATCACAAACAATGTCAACTACCTCCCCGAATGAGGCACCCAGAACCCTCTCTCTGGTCATCAAAATGCAGAGTAAATAGTTGAGGCCATCCATGAACCTCCTAATCCTCTCCCGATCTGTCAAAATTATCCAAGTAGCATGATGAGCGATCTGCAAAAATCTCATCTCGTACTGGGTCACAGACATGTCCCCCGAGTCAACTACTCAAACTAACGAGGCAGCTTCTCCCTGCGAGACTTCGGTACATACTTCTCTATAAAGAGAGTGGAGAACTGCTTCCATGTAAGGAGTGATGCACTAACAGTCCTACACCTCTCAAAATCCTCCCACCAGGTAAATACAGCCCCTGGGAACTAGAAAGTAGTAAAAGTCGCTCCATTGGATTCTAAAATCCCTACGGTGAAAAGCATATGATGACACTTGTCAAGAAAACCCTGGGCATCCTCGCCCTCAGCACCACTGAACGTTGGAGGCTGGAGCCTACCAAATCTGTCAGTACGACATTGTTCATCGTTTAGCATAGCTGGAACCATAGAGTTTGGAACTAGTGCAACTGGTGCAACCGGCTAAGCTAAGGCTGCTCCTGGTGTCTACAATCCCTAAAGAACCTGCTCAGGTGTGCGAGCGGTGGGGGTCTGACTACCCCCAGCCTGCGAAGTAGCTGTTGCAGTAGTGGAAGAGACTGCCAGAGCCATGCCAGTGCAAATTGATAGTATCTGAGCCAATGCCTCCTAGACACTCGGAATCACAATGGGCATTGCTGATGCCTGCACAGGTGCTGCTGGAGCATCTACAGCTGAAGTCTGGTCCTAAACTGGGGCAACTAGTAGATCAATAGGTGTTCCCCTCGCTGGTCTGCCTCGACCACGACCATGACCACGACCGCGTCCACGACCTCTAAAGGGTGGTACTAGTGGTCATCCATCACGTCCGGTAGCACGAGTCCTCGCCATCTGCGAGATAATATAATACATAAGTTTAGTTCTTGGATCAACAAAGTCACACGACAAGAAGTTTCAAGAATATGAAGTTTTTCCTAAAGGTTCTGCAGCCTCTCGAGGATAAATACAGACGTCTCAGTACCGATCCGCGAGAATCTACTAAACCGGCTCATGATTCACGAGACCAAGTAACCTAGGCTCTGATACCAACTTGTCAAAACCCAAATTTGGTCGTGATGGTGGCCAACACATTGCTAGGCAAGCCCGACCTTTTGACCAATATTCCCGACATTGAACAGATTCACAAATGTAAAGCACAGATAATAATTACTAACCTTTTAATAAAAATTTAGAAATAACAGAAAGTAAACAAAATATTGCAACATAACTCCCAAATAGGACGCGGTCTCACGAATATGATCCTTTAATACAGAATATCCACCTAATACACTCTGTCTAGGAAATTTTTTGAAATAGAGAATAAAGATAGGAAAGAGAGATGAAGGTTGCGAATGCCATGTAGCTACCTCAGTGCTTCCCAATACTACTGCTCAGCTAAAGCAAGTCCTCACTCAGCCTGTGGGCTACCTAGATCTGCACGCAAAGTGTAGGGAGTAATGTGAGTACTCCGACCCAGTGAGTAATAAACATAAATAAAAGCTGAGAATAAGAAATCATGGAAAACGTAAACTATAACTGGCAGTACCAAACCTTTAACAGTAAAACAACAAGTTAATAAAATGATAATATAGAAAGAACCATGATAGGTAAAATAGGTAAGTAATAATGCATGAATGCAATACAATGCATATAGCGATACACTCAGGTACCCACTGCAGCGTGCAACCCAAGCCATCCATATATGTATCATTGACGGCACTCACTGGGGGTGTGTACAAACTCCGGAGGGGCTCCGAAAGCCCCATCGCAAATAATCAAGTCATCTCGTGGCACCAACCAGGCCGTCAGCCTTAATATCAATATAATACTGCTGCAGCGCACAACCCGATCCATCCTTAGTCCAGAAATCACTATAAGCCCCTCAGGCATTTTTAGAACAGTAATTCACAGCCCAAAATATCATTTACGTTTTCAGATCTTAGAAAGGGGGCTGAGTTTGCAAAATAGTACTTAAAACCTTGGACTGAGGTTAAATAATATGCAAAGTATGCAGAAATAGTGATATTAATCCCTAAAGGATTCAAATAGTCTGCACGAAGCCAAAATATAATAATCAAATCCAAGTAACGATGATTTCCAACAAGTTATAGTAGAAAAACACAGTAAAGCATCACCCAGGATAGACCAAGTCACAATCTCCAATAACAAACAACTATGCACTCTTCATAGAGTGTGTGTCTTGCCTCAATATAGAATTACAATGTGAAATTTTGGGGCTTCAAACCCTTAGATCGTCATTCACATATATTACTCACCTCAAGCCGTCCCAAAGTCTAGCTCGCTATGCCTTTTCCTCTCGAATCGACCTTCTGATGTGTCAAATTTGATCAAAGCCACAAGGAATACATTACAACAAGCTAAGGAAACATAACCCAATCGAAACGACTCGAAAAACATCAAAAATCACGAAGTTGGCAAAACCTTAGCCTAGGGCCCACTTCTCAAAAAATTACAAAATTCACAACACCGGATTCCTCATCTCACCACGAGTCCATACAAATCAAATTTACCAAAATAGGAGTCCATTTGACCATCCAAATCCCATTTCTAAATTACCAATTCTCAAGCCCTAGCATTACCCTCTTTTAATGAATTTCAACCAATTTCCATGTAAAATATTATCATAATTTCGTATATTTAAGCCAAGGGACTTACCTTCAATCGATTCCCAGTCAAAAATCTCTTTAATTATTGTCAAAAGCTCTCAAGGTCGCTCAACAATGGTGGAAAATATCCCAAGCTCGCGGATGAAAAATGTTATTCTAAAACCCTTCTGCCCGGGCCGATTTTTGCTTCTGTAGTCCCGCTTCCGCTTATGCGGGACCGCTTATGAAAATTTTTTCACCGTTTATGTGAATCGTCCTAAAAATCCCAAAACCCGCTTCTGCGGCTTTTGTTCCGCACCAGTGGTACCGCTTTTGCGGTCCGCACTCTTGCTTTTACGGAAATGGGCCAATCCCCAGGCCTTCGCTTATGCGGCTCAGATCACCGCTTATGCGGAACCTGCCCCAAACCTCTTCGCCTCGTCTACGGTCAAATCCTTCACTTAAGAGCCTCTGCATGTGCGGTCCTGGATTTGCAGAAGCAAAAGTATCAGTTGCAGCAGGCTTCAACAATATGCAAACTCCAAAACTCCCTGTTTAACCATCTGAACTCACCCCGAGGCCCCCGAAACCTCAACCAAAAGCACCAAAACACCCTAAAACCTCATTTAAACTTTTTCCAATCTTAGAAACACATCAAACAACGCTAAATCCATTAAATCACATCGGATTCAAGCCTAAGTTTCTTAAAAACTTCCGAAATACGCATTCAATCCCGACCAAAACTCCTCCGAATGAACTAAAATTTTGCACACACATCCAAAATCACCTAACGAAGCCACAACAACTCTCTGAATTCCATTGCGACCATAGGATCAAAATCTCACTTACCAACCGAAATTCGCTAAAATACTAACTACGCCAATTCAAGCCTAATTCTACACCGGACCTCCAAAATCACTTCCGATCACACTCCTAAGTCACAAATCACCTCCCGAAGCTAATCGAATCACCGGAAACCACATATGAAACCTCTAACTCATAAGTCAACATCTGATTGACATTTTCCAAAATAAGCCTTTCTTAAAGAGACTAAGTGTCTCATTTCCTACCAAAACCAATCCAATTTAACTCTAACACACCAAATGCCGATAATTAAACATGAAGAAGCAATAAATGGGGAAAACGGGGCGGTAACACATGAGACGACGGGTAAGGTCATCACATCCTCCCAACTTAAACAAATGCTCGTCCTCGAGCGGGCCTAGGAACATACTTGAAGTCTCAAATAGGTAAGGATATCTGCTCTGCATCTCCTGCTCGGCCTCCTAGGTAGCCTCCTCCATGGTCCAACCTCTCCACTGGACCTTCACCGAAGCTATATCCTTTGATCTCAATTTCTGAACCTGGCGACCCAAAATAGCCACTGCTCTACATCATATGTCATATCATCTTTCAACTGAACCATGCTGAAGTCCAAAACATGGTACGGGTCCCCAACATACTTCTGGAGAATAGAAACATGGAATACTAGATGAACCCCCGACAAGCTTGGTGGAAAAGCAAGCATATAGACCGCCTCCCTAATCCTCTTAAGTACCTCAAAAGGCCCAATGAACCGCATACTCAACTTCCCTTTCTTCCCAAATCTCATAACGCCTTTAATGGGTGAAACCTTCAACAAGACCTTCTCGCCTACCATATAAGATACATCTCGAACCTTCTGATCCGCATAAATCTTTTGACACGACTGAGCTGTATGAAGTCTCTCCTGGATCACTTTCACCTTCTCTAAGGCATCCTGGACCAACTCTATCCCCAATAGTCTAGCCTCGCCGGGCTCAAACCAACCAACCATAGATCTACACCGCCTCTCACATAAGGCCTCATATGGCGCCTTTCGAATATTGGATTGATAATTGTTGTTGTAAGAAAACTCTGCAAGTGGCAAGAACTCAGCCCAAGAACCTCCAAAATCAATAACACAAGCACGCAACATGTCCTCCAATATCTGAGTAGTACGCTCGAACTTCCCATCTGTCTGAGGATGAAATGTTGTGCTCAACTCCACCTGTGTACCCAACTCCCGCTGAAAAGTCCTCTAAAACTAGGAAGTGAACTGAGTACCTCTATCTGAGATAATTGAAACTGGGATCCATTGCAACCAAATTATCTCCCAGATGAAAATCCCTACCAACTGCTCCGAAGAATAGGTTGTACACACCGGAATGAAGTGCATGGACTTGGTCAGCCGATCTACGATCACCTAAATTGAATCAAACTTCCTCGAGGTCCGAGGGAGACCACTCACAAATATCCATAGTAATCCTCTCCCACTTCCACTTTGTAATATCCATCCGCTGAAGTACACCACCCGGCCTCTGATGCTCATATTTCACGTGCTAACAGTTGAGACACCGAGCTACATAACCTATAATATCTTTCTTCATTCTCCTCCACCAGTAGTGCTGCCTAAAATCCTAATACATCTTCGCGACACCCGGATGAATGGAATATCGTGAGCTGTGGGCCTTCTCTAATATAAACTCCCGAAGCCCATCCACATTAGGCATGCAAATCCGGCGTTGCATCCTCAACACACCATCATCATCAATAGTCACATCTCTGGCGTCATCATGCAGGACCATATCCTTAAGGACAAGCAAATGCGGATCCTTATACTGGCGTTCTCTTATGCGGCTATACAAGGAAAACCCCAGAAACCACACAAGACAACACCCGACTAGGCTCCGAAATATCTAACCTCACCATCCAATTGGCCAAAGCCTGGACATCAACTGCAAAGATCCTCTACCCAACTAGAATGTACGCCAAACTACCCATACTCATCGCCTTCCGGCTCAACGAATCAATCACTACATTGGCCTTCCCCAGGTGATACAAAATGGCAATGTCATAATCCTTTAGCAACTCAACCACCTCCGTTTCCTCAAATTAATATCCTTCTTCTTAAACAAATGCTACAGACTGCGATGATTGGTGAATACCTCACAAGATACCCTATATAAGTAGTGCCTCAAAATCTTCGAAGCATGAACTATAGCATCCAACTCCAAATCATGTATGGGGTACTTCTTATTATGGGGATTCAACTTATGAGAAGCATATGCAATAACTCTACCCTTATGCATCAACACACATCTGATCCCAACTCTCGAACATCACAATATACTGTGTAAGAACCTGAAGCTGATGGCAAAACCAATACTAGAGTTGTGGTTAAAGTTGTCTTGAGCTTTGGAAAGGTCTCCTCGCACTCGTCTGACCAAATAAATGGTGCACCCTTCTGCGTCAACTTGGTTAAGGGTAAAGAAATAGATGAAAAATCCTTGTGAAACCGGCAATAATAACTGCAATTTAAATAAACTCCGAATCTCTGTGGCTGAGGATGGTCTAGGCCAACTCTGAACCACCTCTATCTTCTTCGGATCAACCTGAATACCATCATCGGAGACCACGTGCCCCAGGAAAGCCATAGAACCAAGCTAAAACTCACACTTGGAGAACTTTGCATAAAGTTTCTCCTCCCTCAATCTCTGTAGTGCCATTCTCAAATGTTGTGTGTGCTCCTCCCGACTACGTGAGTACACCAGGATATCATCAATAAAAACAGTAACAAATGAATCTAGATACGGTCAAAACACACTATTATTCAAGTGCATGAATGTTGTTGGGGCATTAGTCAAGCCCAAAGGACATAACCAGAAACTCACAGTGCCCATATATAGTCTTGAAAGCAGTCTTCATAATTTATGAATCCTTGATCTTCAGCTGGTGATAGACTGAACGGAGATCAATCATGGAGAATACCCTTGCCCCTGAAGCTGGTGAAACAAATCATCAATACAAGGCAGGGGATACTTGTTTCCACTATCACTTTGTTCAATTGCCAGTAGTCAATGCACATTCTCATTGTGCCGTCCTTCTTTTTCACAAATAGAACCGGTGCACCCCACAGTGACACACTCGGACGAATGAACCCCTTATTTAGGAGTTCCTGAAGCTGATCCTTTAATTCTTTCAACTCCGCTGGTGCCAAACGATACGGAGGAATAGAAATGGGCTGAGTGCCTGGCACCAGATCAATACCAAAATCAATGTCCCTGTCTAGTGGCATGCCTGTCACGACCTAAACCCTGGTCATGATGGCGCCCAACACAATGTTAGGCAAGCCCGACCATATTATCCCGTAAACCAGCCAGTTATTAATCAAGTTAAACTTAAACAGTAAATGTTTATATCAGGTGATAAGCGAAATGTAAAACATACAAAATATGGTCCCAACCATATCGTGGTGTCACGAGACTGAGCCTCTACAGAATAGCATCCTAATACAAACAAGTCTAGGCAAATACGAAATCAACAAGATGATAAAGAAGGAGAAAACAGGCTCTGCGGACGCTGGCAGCTACCTCGTAATCTCCGCAAAAGTAGACAAGGGTCAGCAGCTACAAAGTCTCAACTGCTCTCGGGCACCTGTGGATCTGCACAGAAAGTGCAAGGGAGTGGGGTGAGTATATTTCAACTCAGCGAGTAACAATAATAAATAATAACTGAAAGTAAGAACTCATGTGCTATCACTTAGCAGTTCTAAGGCAACCCTCACAGGTACGTCATCACTATGGTGGTACTCTAATCTCCTATCCACATTTATCTCTACAAGATTCCACACTGATCCAACCCTCACTCGTACCCCTACTGTGTACGGCCATCTCGTTATATAAAGACACATACCTATGTCTATAATGTACAAGTATTTAAGTAGGTAGTAGGATATGAATAAGTTTAATGCTGCGGCGTGCAGCCCGCTCCAATACATATACCGCTGCGGCGCGCATCCCGCTCCTTTTAACGTCGACGGCGATCACTGGGGGTGTATACAGACTTCGGAGGGGCTCCCTAGGCCCAAGCACAATAATACTGCGGCGTGCAGCCCGATCCACACATATATTCCTGAGGCGTGCAGTCTGATCCAATATATATATTTATATATTTATACTGCTGCAGCGCGCAGCCCGATCCCATAATATACACCAGTGCTCACTGAAAATGTGTACAGACTCAGACTCCGAAGGGGCTCCTACAGCCCGAGCGCAATAATACTACGGCGTGCAGTCCGTACCACATGTATATTACATGTATATTACTGCGGCGTGCAGTCCGATCCAATATATATACTGCTGCGGCGTGCAGCCCGATCCAATATAGGTATATATATATAATACCTCATAATGGGTCCTCGACCCTATCCCAGTCAGTATATACTTGGCCTCTCAGGCCCAATATAATATATCACAGTGGGTCCTTGACCCTGTCTCGGTCAATATAGACTTGGCCTTTCAGGCCCACTCAGCTAGAACGGGAAATTCCACCCTAGATAAGCTTTCTCAATGTACACATCTAGTACTGGCTCATGTTATGCTATTGTCACGACCCTAGTTCACCAATTGTGAACATGTCGTGATGGCACCCAGTCCCCACGACTAGGTAAGCCTAACACGTTGTGGAATATACAAGTTATAAATACTTAAATAAGAAACAGCGGAAAAATAGCATAAAAGATATGTAATCCGTGCCGCTTGGCACATACATCCATCACACAATGAATAAAACACTACCAAGATCCGGAACCCCACGGTAACACGGACTAAAAGGGGAAATACAACTGTGGCTCTATGTATAAAGAGTATCTAACAACGACATGAAGAAAAATGTCAACTAGTACTACTAGAATAGATGGAAGGCCTCCGGATCCGCGGACGTAGCAGATCATACCTCGAGGTCTCCCCAAGCGCTGCTGAATCACCTGATATGAGCCTGTCCTGATGTACCTGGATCTCCACAACAAAAGTGTGCAAAAGAGTAGCATGAGTACACCACGGCGGTACTCGGTAAGTGCCAAGCCTAACCTCGATGGAGTAGTGACGAGGAAGGTCAGGGCCCTACTGAGAAAACAATAATATAATGATGATAACAAAATAAACAGTTTAAATGATAATAATTTCCGAAATAACAACATTATGATGATTACTGCAATTGTCTACAATTAAGCTAACAACAAATAACCAACTCAAATAAACAAATCCAGGATCTGTGGGAATTGAACCCACAGTCCCATTCTCGGTACCTCTGGGTCTCCGGGAATCGAACCCGCAGCCCATGTCTCAATAATATCTCAATAATCTCAGGATCTCGGGAATCGAACCCGTAGTCCATATTTCAATAATCTCAGGATCTCGGGAATCGAACCCGTAGTCCATATTTCAATAATCTCAGGATCTCGGGAATCGAACCCGTAGTCCACATTTCAATAATCTCAGGATCTCGGGAATCGAACCCGTAGTCCACATTTCAATAATCTCAGGATCTCGGGAATCGAACCCGTAGTCCACATTTCAATAATCTCAGGATCTCGGGAATCGAACCCGTAGTCCACATTTCAATAATCTCGGGATCTCGGGAATCGAACCCGTAGTCCATATTTCAATAATCTCAGGATCTCGGGAATCGTATAATATGCTTAACGATAACTTCGCCGATGAACAGCGCCAGCGATTACCAAGAAAACTCAAGTAAGTCAATTAAGCAACTAGACAGTTAGATTCTATCTAATCATGCTTTTCTAACTACTACCAGGTAGGAATATCGAATTTAGCAACTACGAACAGGAATATCACTCATTGAACATTTTGAGTAAAGTGTGTGTTCAACAACCAGCGCATGTACACGCCCGTCACCTCGCGTACAAGGCATTTAAAGTATCACAATAATATCCTAGGGGTGGAAGTCCCCCACACGAGGTTAGACAAGCCACTTACCTCAATTCCGGTACGAAACCGCTAAGAAATAACCCTCTTGCCGCGAATGTCGGCCTCCACAAGTGTAGTATCTGATAAAAATCAATCGAATCACATCAAAATAGGCCAATTGGGCATTACCCAATCAAAATAACTCAAAATATACCAAAACCCACAAGTTGCCAAAACCCGACTTTCGGTACGCTTATCGAAAAATCACGAAAGTTATATATTCGGAACCCTTGTCTCAATACGAGTCTAAGCATATAAAGTTTATCAAATTCGGACTCCATTTGCCCACTCAAAACCTTGATCTTCTAAAGTTCAAGCCTAGGGTGAAAAACCCCCATAAAACACCCCAAATTCCTCCATTTTCATGAGATAATTGCATAATATTGTCAACAATAATCATAATTTGAGTCCATAGTTGATTACCTGAAGAAACCCCTTGAATCTCCCTTCAAAATCGCCCAAATCGCCCCTTAAGCCGAGCCCTCAAAGTTTGGAAATGTTTCTGAAATTTCTAACTTCTGACATAATTAACTCCCTGCGATTTCCGCTTCTGCGGACGAAATTCCGCTTCTGCGGATCCGCTTCCGCGACATTTTGTCGCTTCTGCGAAGCCCAGGCCTGGCTGGCCCATTCCGCTTCTGCGAGCCTCAAGCCGCTTTCGCGAGGCCGCTCCTGCGGACAAAGGTCCGCTCCTGCGGAACTCTCCGCTCCTACGAACAAAAGTCCGCTTCTGCGGACTCGCCTAAGCGGAGGCTTGTCCGCTTCTGCGAGATTCCCCACTCGTCTCCTGACCGCTTCTGCGGTCCCCATCCTCGCACCTGCGAGGCCGCTCATGCGGACAAGGACCGCCCCTGCGCTCCAGTCCGCTTCCGCGCTCCAATTTCCGCTTCAGCGGACTCGCCTCTGCGGTTCCATTTCCGCAGGGGCGAAAACAACAGAGGCAGAATTCCCTAACCTGCAATTTCCATGATTTTCTCCCGTTTAACCATCCGAAACCACCCCGAGGCCCCCGAAATCTTATCCAAACACACCAACACATCCTAATACCTTATTCGAACTTGTTCCAATCCTCAAAACACGTCTAACAACATCAAAACCCATAATTCACATCGAATTCAAGCCTAAATTTCTTAAAACTCTCCGAATTACACATTCGATCTAAAACCCGACCAAACGACTTCCGAATGACCTGAAAATTTGCGGACAAACCCAAAATTCACATAACGAAGCTACAGAAATTGTCGGAATTCCATTCCGACCCCGGATCAAAATCTCACCTATCGTTCGGATTCGCCAAAATTTCAACCTTCGGCATTTCAAGCCTAATTGAGCTACGGACCTCCAAAATACATTCCGAACGCGCTCCCAACCCCGAAATCACCTAACGGAGCTAATGGAACCATCGGATTTCCGTTCCGAGATCGTCTTAACACTGTTCCGACTACGGGCCATTTTGTAGCTTCAAAGCTCTTATTTAGGGACTAATTGTCCCAAAATGCTCAATTTTTCAGAACCGACTCTCCCGGCAACCCACAATAGCAGAAATGAACTTAGGGGAACAGTTAAATTAGGGATTGGGGCGTAATTTTCTAAAACGACCGGTCGGGTCGTTACATCTTCCCACACTTAAAGATTCGTTCGTCCTCGAACGAGCATAGAAAACATACCCGGAGTAGTGAAAAGATGAGGGTACTGGCTGCGCATATCCTGCTCGGTCTCCCAAGTCGCCTCCTCGACCGGCTGGCCCTGCCACTAAACCTTTACCGATGCGATATTCTTTGACCTCAGCTTTCTGACCTGCCTGTCTAGAACGGCAACTGGCTCCTCAACATAAGACAGATCCTTGTCTAGCTGAACAGAAGTAAAATCCAACACATGCGACAGGTCACCATGGTATCTCCGGAGCATGGAGACATGAAATACGGGATGAACTCCGGCTAGGCTGGGAGGTAAGGCCAACTCATAAGCAACCTCCCCAACACGCCTCAAAATCTCAAAAGGGCCAATAAATCTAGGACTCGGCTTTCCTTTCTTTCCAAACCTCATAACGCCCTTCATGGGCGAGACGCGAAGCAGAACCCGCTCACCAACCATAAAAGCCACATCGCGAACCTTTTTGTCCGCATAACTCTTCTGTCTGGACTGGGCCGCACGAAGTCTGTCCCGAATCACCTTGACCTTGTCCATAGCCTCCTGAACCATATCAGTACCTAGCAACCTGGCCTCGCCCGGCTCAAACCAACCCACGGGAGACCTGCACCTCCTACCATATAGGGCCTCGTACGGTGCCATCTGAATACTAGACTGGTAGCTGTTGTTATAAGCAAACTCCGCCAGTGGCAAGAAGTGATCCCATGAACCTCCAAACTCAATCACGCGCGCACGGAGCATATCCTCCAAAATCTGAATAGTGCGCTCGGATTGACCATCAGTCTGGGGATGAAACGCTGTGCTCAGCTCCACCCGAGTACCTAACTCCTGTTGTACGGCTCTCCAGAACCGTGAAGTGAACTGAGTGCCTCTATCTGAAATGATGGAAACTGGAATACCATGCAGCCGAACTACCTCTCTGATATAGATCTCCGCCAGTCGCTCCGATGAATATGTAGTGCTCACTGGTATGAAATGGGCGGACTTGGTCAGCCGATCCACAATAACCCAAATGGAGTCAAACTTCCTAACAGTCCGTGGAAGTCCAGATACAAAGTCCATGGTAATGCGTTCCCATTTCCACTCAGGAATCTCAATCTGCTGCATCAATCCACCCGGACGCTGATGCTCATACTTCACCTGCTGGCAGTTGAGGCGTCTAGAAACATAATCGACTATATCCCTCTTCATCCGCCTCCACCAGTAATGTTGTTTCAAGTCTTGATACATCTTCGCGGCTCCCGGATGGATGGAATACCGCGAGCTATGGGCCTCTGTTAGAATCAGCTCTCGAAGATCATCTACATTGGGCACACAGATGCGCCCTTGCATCCTCATAACTCCATCATCTCCGATGGTAACATCTCGAGCATCACCACGCCGAACTCTATCCTGAAGGACAAGCAAATGAGGGTCGTCGAACTGACGCTCCCTGATGCGGTCAGATAAAGAAGACCGAGAAATTACACAAGCCAGAACCCGGATGGGCTCCGAAAGATCCAATCTAACAAACTGTCTGGCTAAAGCCTGAACATCCATCGCCATAGGCCTCTCCGAAGCTGGTAGATATGCCAAACTCCCCAAACTCTCTGGCCGACGACTCAAGGCATCGGCAACCACATTAGCCTTGCCCGGATGAGAGAGAATAGTAATATCATAGTCCTTCAGTAGTTCCAACCATCTCCTCTGATGCATATTCAGGTCCTTCTGCTTAAGCAAGTGCTGCAAGCTCCGGTGATCGGTGTAGATCTCACAAGGAACCCCATATAAATAATGACGCCAAATTTTCAAGGCGTGAACAATGGCAACTAGCTCCAAATCATGAATAGGGTAATTCTTCTCATGCACCTTCAGCTGTCTCGACGCGTAGGCAATCACCCTACCATCCTGCATCAATACCGCACCGAGTCCAACTCGTGAGGCATCACAATATATAGTATAAGACCCCGAACCTATAAGCAACATCAATATAGGGGCCGAAGTCAACGCTGTCTTGAGCTTCTGAAAGCTCGCCTCACACTCGTCTGTCCACTGAAAAGGGGCACCCTTTTGGGTCAATCTAGTCATAGGTGCCGCAATCGAAGAGAACCCCTCTACGAAACGACGGTAATAGCCCGCCAAACCAAGGAAACTGCGAATCTCAGTAGCGGAGGAGGGTCTAGGCCAACTCTGCACGGCCTCCACCTTCCTCGGATCTACTTGAATACCATCACTCGACACCACGTGGCCCAAAAATGCCACTGAACTCAACCAAAATTCACATTTAGAGAACTTGGCATAAAGCTGCTTCTCCCTTAGAATCTGAAGCACTATCCTCAAATGCTGCTCGTGCTCTTCCCGGCTCCGGAATATACTAGAATATCATCAATGAAAACAATCACGAACGAGTCCAGATAAGGCCTGAACACACTGTGCATCAAATGCATAAAGGCTGCTGGGGCATTAGTCAACCCAAAAGACATTACGAGGAACTCATAGTGATCATACCGAGTCCTGAAGGCAGTCTTCGGGATATCTGGCTCCGGAATCTTTAGCTGGTGATATCCAGAGCGCAAATCAATCTTAGAAAACACCTGTGCGCCCTGTAGCTGGTCAAATAAATCATCAATACGGGGCAAAGGATACCGGTTCTTCATTGTAACCTTATTCAGCTGACGATAGTCAATACACATACGCATAGAACCGTCCTTTTTCTTCACAAACAATACGGGAGCACCCCAAGGCGAAACACTGGGTCGAATAAAACCCTTGCCCAATAACTCCTGTAACTGATCCTTCAACTCCTTCAACTCAGGAGGAGCCATACGGTACGGTGGAATAGAAATGGGTCTGAGTGCCCGGCAACAAGTCAATAGCAAAGTCAATATCTCTGTCAGGCGGCATGCCCGGAAGATCAGCTAGAAATACATCGGCAAAGTCACGTACCACATGAACAGAATCAATAGAGGGAGTGTCAACACTGACGTCCCGCACATAGGCTAGATAAGCAGCACACCCCTTCTCAACCATACGCTGAGCTTTGAGAAAAGAAATAACACGGCTGGGGTTGTGATCTCGACTACCACTCCACTCAATACGTGGAATGCCTAACATAGCCAGCGTCATGATCTTGGCGTGACAATCAAGAATAGCATAATGGGGCGACAACCAGTCCATGCCCGAAATTATATCAAAATCGACCATCCCGAGCAACAATAGATCCGCTCTGGTCTCAAAATCACAAATGGTAACCAAACACGACCGATATACACGGTCCACGACCAAAGAATCACCCACCGGAGTGGAAACATAAATGGGGGCACTCAAAGAATCCCGAGGCACACCCAGATGAGAAGCAAAGTAAGAAGACACATATGAAAAAGTGGAACCAGGGTCGAATAGAACCGATGCCTCCCTGTGACTAACCTAGAATAATACCTGTGATAACAGAATCAGACATAACAGCCGCAGCGCGATCAGGAATAGCATAGAATTTGGCTCGTCCCCCTCTCGAGGGTGGCCTCTAGCACCCTGACCCCCGCCCCTAGCTGGCTGGGAAGGTGGAGTGGCAGCTGGAGCTGGAGTGATAGCCTGCTAGCCCTGAGAACCATGCTGAGGCTGCGAAGACTGATGAGGTGCTCCCATCCTACGCCTGGGGCACTCCCTAACCAGATGGCGAGTATCCCCGCACTCAAAGCAAGCTCTGGGAGGACGCAATGGCTATGATAGGCCTCAGCCCCACTAGTCTGACCCCTGGAAGGACCCCGCGCATGAGGTGCACTAGAAACTGGGGAAGCATAATAAGGCTCCTGAGGTGCTGGAAGACCTGGAGTACTACCGGCTGCGGGCAATGCCGAGTGAACTGGTCGACCGGAATAACCCAAGCCAAAACGACCGGCCGATGAAGTGCGGGCACCAGAGAAATAGCCCGACTCACGAGACCTCTTGGGCCTCTCTCTCTCTCTCCGCTCTCTAGGGAGCATACTCTCGATCCTCTTGGCAATGCTAACCGCCTGCTGATAAGATATATCTGTCTCAAGCTCTCTGGCCATGCTGGATCGGATAGGCGGAACAAGGCCCTCAATAAATCTCCGCACTCGCTCCCGAACCGTGGCTACCAAAGCCGGTGCATGCCTAGCTAGGCGGGTGAAACTGATAGCATACTCCGATACTGACATGGAGCCCCGTCGCAACCGCTCAAACTCCGAGCGCCAAGAATCCCTAAGGCTCTGTGGAACAAACTCCCTCAAAAACAGATCTGAAATCTGCGTCCAGGTCAATGAAGCAGACTCCTCCGGACTATCCAACTCGTACGTGCGCCACCAATCATAAGCGGCCCCACGAAACTGAAAAGCGATGAAGGAAACCCCGCTGGTCTCCACAATCCCCATAGTGCGAAGAATACGATGACACTCCTCCGGAAAACCCAATGCATCATCCTGAAGCCAAACCACTAAACACCGGAGGGTCATATTTCTTGAACCTCTCCAATCTACGCCGCTCGTCCTCGGAGGCGCTCGGTCCACCTCCGGGCTGTGTTGGGGCGGCGGGAGGCATAACCAAAACATCCGGAACCTTGTCCCACCGGCACACGCCGCTCCGGTGTAACGGCCGGCGGGAGTCCGGGCCCCTCCCCCGCCCTGAGATGTAGCCGCGACGAGAGGAAGCAATCCTCGCTCGAGCTAAAGTGGTATACATACTCATGAGCCGAGCCGGGGTCTCCCGTAGTGTTTGGAGTAGTAGCAGCCTATAGTCGGTGTGCCAGGTGCCCGCGCTCCAACCTCGGTCTACCCGTGGCACCTCGGCGGCAGCGCGCGCGGGTGTCGTGGCTGCACCTCGGGCGCGTCCTCGTCCTCTACCTCGGCCCCGGCCTCCGACGGCGGCAACAGGGGGCGCGGGTACCTGATCATCGCGAGTAGCTCGTGTCCTCACCATCCGTGAGAGAATAGAAAGCAATAGTTTAGATTTTTGATGCCAAAAATGTCGCACGGCAAGGAATCCAAAAGAAATGAAGAGTTTCCTAAACAGTTACATAGCCCATCGTAGATAAATACAGACGTCTCCGTATCGATCAGCGAGACTCTAAGTAACCGGTCTGTGTCCCGTGACTCCTATGAACCTAGAGCTCTGATACCAACTTGTCACGACCCTAGTTCACCAATTGTGAACATGTCGTGATGGCACCCAGTCCCCACGACTAGGTAAGCCTAACACGTTGCGGAATATACAAGTTATAAATACTTAAATAAGAAACAACGGAAAAATAACATAAAAGATATGTAATCCGTGCCGCTTGGCACATACATCCATCACACAATGAATAAAACACTACCAAGATCCGGAACCCCACGGTAACACAGACTAAAAGAGAAAATACAACTGTGGCTCTACGTATAAAGAGTATCTAACAACGAAATGAAGAAAATGTCAACTAGTACTACTAGAATAGAAGGAAAGCCTCCGGATCTGCGGACGTAGCAGATCATACCTCGAGGTCTCCGGAAAAGCTGCGGAAATCACCTAGCACGAGCCTGCTCTGATGTACCTGGATCTGCACAACAAAAGTGTGCAGAAGAGTAGCATGAGTACACCACGGCGGTACTCGGTAAGTGCCAAGCCTAACCTCGATGGAGTAGTGACGAGGTAGGTCAGGGCCCTACCTGAGAAAACAATAATATAATGATGATAACAAAATAAACAGTTTAAATGATAATAATTTCCGAAATAACAACATTAAGATGATTACTGCAACTGTCTACAATTAAGCTAACAACAAATAACCAACTCAAATAAACAAATCCGGGATCTGTGGGAATTGAACCCACAGTCCCATTCTCAGTACCTCTGGGTCTCCGGGAATCGAACCCGTAGTCCTTATTTCAATAATCTCGGGATCTCGGGAATCGAACCCGTAGTCCTCATTTCAATAATCTCAGGATCTCGGGAATCGAACCCGTAGTCCACATTTCAAAAATCTTAGGATCTCGGGAATCGAACCCGTAGTCCATATTTCAATAATCTCGGGATCTCGGGAATCGAACTCGTAGTCCATATTTGAATAATCTCGGGATCTCGGGAATCGAACCCGTAGTCCACATTTCAATAATCTCGGGATCTCGGGAATCGAACTCGTAGTCCACATTTCAATAATCTCGGGATCTCGGGAATCGAACCCGTAGTCTACATTTCAATAATCTCGGGATCTCGGGAATCGAACCCGTAGTCCATATTTCACAGCAAGTAAAGGAATACACAGAGAGAAGTATATAATATGCTTAATGATAACTTCGCCGATGAACAGCGCCAGCAATTACCAAGAATACTCAAGTAAGTCAATTAAGCAACTAGACAGTTAGATTCTATCTAATCATGCTTTTCTAACTACTACCGGTAGGAATATCGAATTTAACAACTAAGAACGGGAATATCACTCATTGAACATTTTGAGTAAAGTATGTGTTCAACAACCAGCGCATGTACACGCCCGTCACCTCGCGTACAAGGCATTTAAAGTATCACAATAATATCTTAGGGGTGGAAGTCCCCCACACGAGGTTAGACAAGCCACTTACCTCAATTCCGGTACGAAACCGCTAAGAAATAACCCTCTTTCCGCGAATGTCGGCCTCCACAAGTGTAGTATCTGATAAAAATCAATAGAATCACATCAAAATAGGCCAATTGGGCATTACCCAATCAAAATAACTCAAAATATACCAAAACCCACAAGTTGCCAAAACCCGACTTTCGGTACGCTTATCGAAAAATCACGAAAGTTATATATTCGGAACCCTTGTCTCAATACGAGTCTAAGCATATAAAGTTTATCAAATTCGCACTCCATTTGCCCACTCAAAACCTTGATCTTCTAAAGTTCAAGCCTAGGGTGAAAAACCCCCATAAAACACCCCAAATTCCTCCATTTTCATGAGATAATTGCATAATATTGTCAACAATAATCATAATTTGAGTCCATAGTTGATTACCGAAGAAACCCCTTGAATCTCCCTTCAAAATCGCCCAAATCGCCCCTTAAGCCGAGCCCTCAAAGTTTGGAAATGTTTCTGAAATTTCTAACTTCCGACATAATTAACTCCCTGCGATTTCCGCTTCTGCGGACGAAATTCCGCTTCTGCGGATCCGCTTCCGCGCCATTTTGTCGCTTCTGCGAAGCCCAGGCCTGGCTTGCCCATTCCGCTTCTGCGAGCCTAAAGCCACTTCCGCGAGGCCGCTCCTGCGGACAAAGGTCCGCTCCTGCGGAACTCTCCGCTCCTACGAACAAAAGTCCGCTTCTGCGGACTCGCCTAAGCGGAGGCTTGTCCGCTTCTGCGAGATTCCCCACTCGTCTCTTGACCGCTTCTGCGGTCCCCATCCTCGCACCTGCGAGGCCGCTCATGCGGAAAAGGACCGCCCCTGCGCTCCAGTCCGCTTCCGCACTCCAATTTCCGCTTCAGCGGACTCGCCTCTGCGGTTCCATTTCCGCAGGGGCGAAAACAACAGAGGCAGAATTCCCTAAACCTGCAATTTCCATGATTTTCTCCCGTTTAACCATCCGAAACCACCCCGAGGCCCCCGGAATCTTATCCAAACACACCAACACATCCTAATACCTTATTCGAACTTGTTCCAATCCTCAAAACACGTCTAACAACATCAAAACCCATAATTAACATCGAATTCAAGCCTAAATTTCTTAAAACTCTCTAAATTACACATTCGATCAAAAACCCGACCAAACAACTTCCGAATGACCTGAAAATTTGCGGACATATCCAAAATCACATAACGAAGCTACATAAATTGTCGGAATTCCATTCCGACCCCGGATCAAAATCTCACCTATCGTTCGGATTCGCCAAAATTTCAACCTTCGGCATTTCAAGCCTAATTGAGCTACGGACCTCCAAAATACATTCCGAACGCGCTCCCAACCCCGAAATCACCTAACGGAGCTAATGGAACCATCGGATTTCCGTTCCGAGATCGTCTTAACACTGTTCCGGCTACGGGCCATTTTCTAGCTTCAAAGCTCTTATTTAGGGACTAATTGTCCCAAAATGCTCAATTTCTCAGAACCGACTCTCCCGGCAACCCACAATAGCAGAAATGAACTTAGGGGAACAGTTAAATTAGGGATTGGGGCGTAATTTTCTAAAACGACCGGTCGGGTCGTTACAGCTATACAGCTAGAGCTACGGCTGAGTGAATATTTCGAACACGATATAAGGGTCACCTAGCTCTATATAGGTTCCCTAATGCTCTACAGATCGGCACAAGGCCCCAAATATGGCTATTAGCCCCAATTGTACAGTTATAATCTCATTAACAGTCATACAACACAGTATTCTATTAGCCGGGAAGGACCAAGTCCAAGTCCCCAATCACAATATCACCACGCTCGTCACAAGCCGCGTGTCTCATCTCAACATAGCACTGTGAAGTGCTAGTACGGGATTTCAAACCCTCAGTACATTATTTACTACTACCACTCACCTCGAACCGGTAGAAGCTTCAATCTGCCTTGCGCTTGCCTCACAATTTAATCTCCTCGGATGCCAAATCTGCTCAAAATCATAGAGAATGCATCAATATATGCTAATTTCACACAATTCATTCGAAATAACCCAAATTGTATCAAAACCCACAAGTTGTCAAAACCCGACTTTTGGTGCGCTTCTCGAAAAATTATAAAAGTTACATATTCGGAACCCTCGTCTCAATACGAGTCTACGCATATCAAATTTACCAAATTCAGACTCCATTTGCCCGCTCAAATCGGTATTTTTCTATAATTTTAGGCCTAGGGCTTAAACCCACCATAAATCCTCCATTTTCATAGAAATAATTCATGATTTCATGATAAAAGTGTGTAATTGAACCACGAAACTTACCTCCGACAATATCCCGATGATCTCCCAGCTATTTCCCATCACTTTCTCACTCTAGAGCTCAACAATGGAGGGTTTTGCAAATGAACCCGTATGTGAAATGTTTCTGGTTTTAATTCACTGCCCGGGTCGATTGCTCTACGCGTTCGCGACACGCCTCACGCGAACGCGATGTTCTGCTCAGCCCTCCCATCGCGAACGCGACACCCAGTCACGCGTTCGCGAAGCACAGATTTCCAACCGCCGGATTTTTCTTCTACGCGTTCGCGTCTCCACTCACGCGAACACGATGACAACCCTTCCTCACCTACGCGAACACGTTCCAACTCCACGCGAACGCGAAGCCTACGATCCTGACTCTACGCGTTCGCGTCCAGACCATCGCGAACGCGATGCATACCCTTGCTGACCTTCGCGGACGCGTTCCCTTCATCGCGAACGCGATGAAGGATTTCCTTCTGCAGACACAGCAGAAATTTAGCTGCTGTCTTAGGCAAAAAATGGTCCGTTTGGACCCGCAAATTCGTCCCGAGGCCCCCGGGACCCCAACGAAAACCACCAACATACTCCATAACATGATTCAAACTTGTTCCAATCATAAAAACACCATCCTAAACATCAAAATCACTAATTACACACGGATTCGAGCCTAAGTTTCTTCAAAACTTCCGAAACCGACATTCGATCAAAAACCCGACCAAACGACCTCCGAATGACCTAAAATTTTGCAGGCACATCCAAAATCACCTAACGGAGCTACTACAACTATGCGAACTCCATTCCGACTCCCGGATCAAAATCTCACCTACCGATTGGATTTCGCCAAAATTCAACCTTAGCCAATTCAAGCGTATTTCTACACCGGACCTCCAACTTCAATTCCGGTCGCTCTCCTAGCTCACAAATGACCTCCTGGAGCTGACCGAATCATCAGAATTCGATTCCGAGCTCTGGAGCTAAATAGTCAACTCCGGCTTGACTTTCCTTATTCAAGTTTCCTTAAAAAAAGGCTATATGCCTTATTTTCAATCCAATTCACTCCTAACTCCCCCAATAGATTCTAACACTGATATAAAAGTAGTAAATATGCAATTATGACATAACGGGGTGGAAATTCCCGTGACGATGGGCTGGGTCGTCACATTCTCCCCCTCTTAAGCAAACGCTCGTCCTCGAGCGGGTCAAGAAACATACCTGAAGTCTCAAACAAGTGAGGATATTGGCTCCGCATCTCCTGCTCAACCTCCCAAGTAGCCTCATCCACGGGTCGACCTCTCCACTGAACCTTAACTGATGCAATCTCCTTCGACCTCAATCTTCTTACCTGGCAACCCAAAATAGCAATAGGCTCCACATCATATGATAGATCACCATCAAGCTGAATGGTACTGAAGTCTAATACATGAGACGGATCCTCGATATACTTTCGGAGCATAGACACATGGAATACTGGATGAACGCTGGATAAGCTGGGTGGCAAGGCCAACTCATATGCCACCTCTCCAACCCTCCCGAGTATCTCAAAAGGACCAATGTACCTGGGACTCAGCTTCCCTTTCTTCTCAAACCTCATGACACCCTTCATAGGTGAAACCTTCAACAATACTCTGTCACCAACCATGAAAGACAACTCTCGAACTCTACGGTCCGCATAACTCTTCTGGCGAGACTGTGTTGTACGAAGCCTCTCCTGGATCAACTTCGCTCTATCCAGAGCATCCTGGACTAACTCAGTCCCTATCAATCTATCCTTACCAGGCTCAAACCATCCCACAGGGGATCTACACCGTCTACCATACAATGCCTCATACAGGGCCATCTGAATACTCGACTGATAACTATTGTTGTAGGCAAACTCGGCAAGTGGTAAGAACTCATCCCACGAACCACCAAAGTCAATCACACATGCTCGCAACATATCCTCCGGGATCTGAATAGTGCGCTCAGACTTCCCGTCTGTCTGGGGGTGAAATGCGGTGCTCAACTCAACCCGCATACCCATCTCTCGCTGAAATGCACTCCAAAACTGAGAAGTGAACTGAGTACCCCTGTCGGATATGACAGACACTGGGACCCCATGCAACCGTACAATCTCTCGAATAAAGATTGCTGCCAACCGTTCCGATGAGTAGGTAGTACTAACTGGAATGAAGTGAGCTGACTTGGTCAGCCTATCCACAATCGACCATACAGAATCAAACTTCCTCATTGTCCGAGGGAGTCCAGTGACAAAGTCCATAGTGATCCTCTCCCATTTCCACTCAGGAATATCAATGCGCTGAAATACGCCACCGGGCCTCTGATGCTCGTACTTGACCTGCTGGCAATTGAGGCACTTAGCTACATGCCTAATAATATCCATCTTCATTCTCCTCCACCAGTAGTGCTATCTCAAGTCTTGGTACATCTTTGCGGCACCTGGGCGAATAGAGTACCGCGAACTGTGTGCCTCCTCAGGTATCAACTCCCGCAAACCATCAACATTGGGCACGCATATACGGCCCCGCATCCTCAGAACACCATCACTGTCGATAGTCACCTCTCTAGCATCATTATGCTGCACTCTGTCCTTAAGGACAAGCAAATGTGGGTCATCATACTGTCGCTCCCTGATGTGATCATATAAGGAAGATCGAGAAACAACACAAGCCAACACTCGACTCGGCTCCGAAATATCTAATCTCACTAGCCGATTGGCTAGGGCCTGCACATCATAAGCAAATGGCCTCTCCCCAACTGGGATGAAAGCTAGGCTGCCCATACTTACCGCCTTCCGACTCAAGGCATCGCCACCACATTGGCCTTCCCCGGATGAAACAAAATAGTGATGTCATAATCCTTAAGAAACTCCAACCACCTCCGCTGTCTCAAATTAAGGTCCTTCTGTCTGAATAAGTGTTGAAGGCTACGATGATCCGTGAACACCTCACATGAGACACCATACAGGTAATGCCTCGAAATCTTCAAAGCATGAACTATAGCTGCTAGCTCCAAATCCTGAACAGGGTAGTTCTTCTCGTGGGGCTTCAATTGACGAGAAGCATAGGCAATGACCCTACCCTCCTGCATTAACACACAACCAATGCCAACTCCTGAGGCATCACAATATACAGTATAAGGGTCTGAAGCTGACGGCAGAATCAAAACTGGTGCTGTGGTTAGTGCTGCCCTGAGCTTCTGAAAGCTCTCCTCGCACTCCTCGGACCATAAGAAAGGGACACCCTTCTGAGTCAATCTGGTCAAGGGTGAAGCAATAGATGAGAATCCGTGAACAAATCGGTGATAATACCCTGCCAATCCCAGAAAGCTACGGATCTCAGTAATTGAGGTCGGTCTGGGCCAACTCTGCACTGCCTCGACCTTCCTCGGATCTACCTAAATACCATCACGGGACACCACGTGCCCTAAGAATGCCACGGACTCAAGCCAGAACTCACATTTGGAGAACTTGGCATACAACTTCTCGTCTCTCAATCTCTGTAATACAATGCTCAAGTGTCGAGCATGCTCCTCCTGGGTACGAGAGTAGACTAGTGTGTCATCAATGAATACGATCACAAATGAATCAAGATAGGGCCTGAACACACTGTTCATCAGATGCATAAATGCTGCTGGGGCGTTGGTCAGCCCAAAAGACATCACAAGGAACTCATAGTGACCATATCTGGTCCTGAATGCGGTCTTCATAATGTCGGACTCTCTAATCTTCAGCTGATGGTAGCCTGAATAAAGATCAATCTTCGAGAACACCCTAGCTCCCTGGAGCTGATCAAATAAATCATCAATACGAGGCAGAGGATACTTATTCTTCACTGTTACTTTGTTCAGCTCCCTGTAGTCAATACACATCTTCATGGATCCATCCTTTTTCTTAACAAACAGGACCGGTGCACCCCACGGCGACACACTCGGCCGAATGAACCCCTTATCTCGGAGTTCCTGGAGCTGCTCCTTCAATTCCTTCAACTCAGCTGGTGCCATCCGATACGGAGGAATAGAAATAGGCTGAGTGCCTGGCACCAAATCGATCCCAAAATCAATATCCCTGTCCGGCGGCATGCCTGGCAGGTCTGAGGGAAACACATCAGGAAAGTCTCGCACAATGGGAACAGAATCAATACCGGGAGTCTAGGCCTCGACCTCCCGCACAAATGCTAAATAAGAGAGACATCCCTTCCCAACCATTCGTTGGGCCTTGAGGAAAGATATTACCCTGCTAGGTACATACTCAGTCGTGTCTCGCCACTCTATTTTATGAACGCCCGGCATAGCCAAGGTGATTGTCTTAGCATGACAGTCTAGAATAGCATGACATGGAGATAGCCAGTCCATGCCCAATATAACATCAAAATCAATCATGTTGAGGAGCAACAGGTCTACTCGGGTCTCCAGACCTCCAATAGTGACCAAACAGGACCGGTATACATGGTCCACAACAATAGTATCCCCTACCGGGGTAGATACATGCACTGGCAGCTCAAGACTCCCTCGGGTCGTGCCCAAATGAGGAGCAAAATATGTAGACACATAAGAATAAGTAGAACCGGGATCAAACAATACTGAGGCATCTCTGTGGCAGACTAAAATAATACCTGTAATGACAACATCAGAAGCAACGGCCTCAGATCGGCCCTGAAGAGCATAGCATCTAGCCTGTCCGCCTGATCGGCCTCCCCTCGAGAGCGACCCCTAGCTGTCTGACCCTCACCCCTAGCTGGCGGGGCGGGTGCTGAAGTAGAAGGACCAGATGACGAGGGCCGCCCCCTCTACTGATAAGATCCTGGAAACAAGACGGGGACACTCTCTACGGTGGTGCCCAAACTCTCCGCACTCATTGCAACTCCCCGGTGCTGGGGACTGAGACTGATAATGACCTCTGGCGCTGGAGTGGCCAGCTGATGAACTAGGCCGAGATGAACCCTGAGCAAATGGGACCTGTGAAGAACTCTGAGCTGGCATGGCACCGAGAGATGGTCTGCTCTGGTGTGAACCCTGATAACCCTGTCTAGAAGACCATCTGCGACGATCTGAGCATCTTGACTGCGAAGATCTGAAAGAGCGACCTCGGCTCTGCTGACTCTGGCCTCTGGTCTGAGTGCCTCTGGAACTAGCTGCTCCTCGAGGCCTCTTGGCCTCCCTCTCATCCCGCTCCCTCCGACGATCTGTCTCTATCTCGCGAGCAATATCCACAGCATCCTCAAATGTACGACTCAAAACCCTCTCCCGAGTCATCAAAATACGAATGGGATAAATGAGGCCGTCCACGAAGCGTCCAATCCTCTCTCTATCGGAATGAACCAACCACGGTGCATATCTGGACAACTCTGTAAATCTGATCTCATACTCTGACACTGACATGTCCCCCTGACGGAGACCCTCGAACTACCTACGCATCTCCTCTCTCTGAGATCGAGGCACCCATTTCTCCAAGAACATAGTGGAGAACTTCGGCCATGATAGTGGTGCTGCTCCGGTTGGCCTGCGGCGCTCATAAGCCTCCCACCAAGCGAAGGTTGGTCCCTGAAACTGAAAGGTAGTGAAAGATACCCCACCGGACTCCAAGATCCCTGCCGTACGAAGCATCCGACGGCACTTATCCGGAAAACCTTTGGCGTCCTCTCCCGGAGCACCAGTGAACACCGGAGGAGATAACCTAGTGAACCTCTCGAGACGGCGCCGCTCATCGTCTCTCGTAGCGCGGGACCCTGTCCCCCGAACTCGATCTGTCGGCTTAACCGGTACCACGGGGGCCGAGCCGGAGGAGCCTCTGGTGTCCGTAAGCCCTGCACTCCTGGCTCTAGAGTGCGTACTGTGGGGGTCTGATGACCACCCCCAATCCCCGATGCAGCTGCTACAGTAGTAACTGAAACCGCCTGTACTAGACCAGTGCAGACTGCTAGTATCTGAGCCAGGGTCTCCTGTAGACCCGGTATGACAATGGGCATAGCTGGTGCCTGATCTGGTGCTGCTGGCACCTCTGCAACTGGGGGCTGTGGGTCAGTTGTCACTGCCTCAGCTGCCCTAACTCCGCCACGACCACGGCCACGTCATCGGCCTCTAGCAGGTGGTAGTGGTGGTCATCCTCCACGTCCAGATGATCGAGTTCTCGCCATCTGCGAGAGAATAGAATGTCAAAGTTCAGTTCAAGTCAAAAGTAATCGCACGACAAGAATTCCAAGAATTTGAAACTTTTCCTAAAAGGTTTGCAACCTCCCGAGGATAAGTACAGGCATCCCCGTACCGATCCACGAGACTCTACCAACCGGCTCATGACTCGCGAGACCTGTTAACCTAGGCTCTGATACCAACTTGTCACGACCCAAACCCTGGTCGTGATGGCGCCCAACATAATGCTAGGCAAGCCGACCATATTATCCCTTAAACCAGCCAGTTATTAATCAAATTAAACTTAAACAGTAAATGATCATATCAGGTGATAAACGAAATGTAAAACATACAAAATACGGTCCCAACCATATCGTGGTGTCACGAGACTGAGCCTCTACAGAATAGCATCCTAATACAAAGAAGTCTAGGCAAATAGGAAATCAACAAGATGATAAAGAAGGAGAAAATAGGCTCTGCGGACGCTGGCAGCTACCTCGTAGTCTCCGCAAGAAGTAGATGTGTGCAGGCAGCAACAACAACTCAACCGCTCTCGGGTACCTGTGAATCTGCACAAAAAGTGCAGGGGAGTGGGGTGAGTATATTTCAACTCAGTGAGTAACAATAATAAATAATAACTGAAAGTAAGAACTCCTGTGCTATCACTTAGCAGTTCTAAGGCAACCCTCACAGGTACGTCATCACTATGGTGGTACTCTAATCTCCTATCAACATTTATCTCTACAAGATTCCACACTGATCCAACCCTCACTCGTACCCCTACTGTGTACGGCCATCTCGTTATATAAAGACACATACCTATGTCTATAATGTATAAGTATTTAAGTAGGTAGTAGGATATGAATAAGTTTAATGCTGCGGCGTGCAGCCCGCTCCAATACATATACCGCTGCGGCGCGCAGCCCGACGGCGCTCACTAGAGGTGTATACAGACTTCAGAGGGGCTCCCTAGGCCCAAGCACTATAATATTGCGGCGTGCAGCCCGATCCACACATGTATTACTACGGCGTGCAGTCCGATCCAATATATATATATGTATATATCTCTATACTGCTACAACGCGCAGCCCGATCCCATAATACACCAGTGCTCACTGAGAATGTGTGCAGACTCAGACTCCGAAGGGGCTCCTACAGCCCAAGCGCAATAATACTACGGCGTGCAGTCCGTCCCACATGTATCTTA